>JASGXE010005591.1:0-23528 GCA_030068105.1 Sinentomon sp. SZTP_YWyxl | reverse complement strand
TTCAATGGTTTTACCAATCCTTGAGTACGCTTCTGCAGTGTGGAACCCATCTAAAGTATCTGACATTCAGGCAATAGAAGGTGTTCGACGTCGGGCCGCTAGAGTAATAACGCGCACTTATGACCGCTTTGCCAGTGTCTCTGCTCTTCTCTCGCGTCTTGAACTCCCTACCCTGGCCAGTAGGCGTCGTGCTCACTGCCTTAGTCTGTCTCAAGACATTTTGGTTGGAAATGTAGATTTTTCCTTGCCTTCTTGTAACTCTCTCAAATCTGTCCAGAGGCGGACTGACAACGGGTTAGGTTTTTATGTCCCTCTTGCTAGGCGTAATACTTACAAAAATTCATACTTTCCCCAGGTTATTTCGTACTGGAACAGCCTACCTCGTGAATCCCCTATCATCTTACGTAACTACAGCTGAAAGGCTTGGGGTAAGGTTTTCTTGACTACGTCTTTCGCTCTCCTGACCTGTCGCACCAGTTTCTGTTTTCTCTGTCGATTTATTAAACTGATGATCTTGATGATTTTCATCTGCGTTTGACATCTTTTTTTATTCAATTTTCCTTCTTTTTACTTCGTTTTTCTTGTATTTTATTCGTCCATTAACTTGATTAAACTGCCTCGTTACATGCATGTTTTAACAGCAACCAATTCCTTGTTGCTGTCTTTTGCTGAATAAATAAATAAATAAATAAATAAATAAATAAATAAATAAATAAATAAATAAATAAATAAATAAATAAATAAATAAATAAATAAATAAAGATCCTGGTACATGTACCATTTCAACCAAAGGAGCATTCGGCGCCGCACTGACAATGGCCACTTCATTGAATCCCCCGTCTTGAAATTTAATAAGCACTTTAACAGCTTTTTCCCCCGCACAGTTCGCGAGTGGAATGCCCTTCCCTCTTCGGACCCACTTTTTGCTTGCTTAGCACGGTCCCCATAGGCGAACGTTCCATTTGGCTGCAGTCCAGACCTCTTCCTTAAAATGTTTCCGTTTTGCTGCATATCACTCTATTTTATTGTTTGACCTGATTTCATTTTATTGTGATCTGACGTTCAACTTCATTGTTGAGATTTGAAATAAAAAAAAAATAATAAAATGTAGGCCTAATTAGTAGAATAAAATTAAAAACAAGGCTAGATTCTATTTCACGCCTTACTTGGGGGTCATGATGCTTTGCGGCGCATGTTACTGTTGATTCTGATTGACGCCATGACATGGTAATGATCTCAAAATGACGCCGTGACATGGTAATGAACTCAAATGTCCGAAACGTTTTGGTAATATGTTTTGTCCGCTTGAAGCAACGTTGCCAATGAATGTTCCTAAATGATAAGCACGTCAATCCAAATCGTTTAACATTCATGTCCATTTTTCTTTCGTTTCCATTTATCACAGCCTGTGTTTGGAGAAGAGATATCGGGAGGTTGCAGTTCGGATTACCGACATTACCTCCAATTATCGCTCATTATCTCCCATTCATTGATCGCACCAGTTTTTGAAGTTTTCCCTTTCCAATCTCACTGTTGTTATTTCGTATGTTTTTGTGTGTGTTTGTGCCATTCTTGCATTTTTTTTTGTTTCTGTTTTTAATTGTATGACTGCTGCTGTGCAGCATATTAGCTCCACCATTTCCCTTGTGGAAGCTTTTTGAAATAATAATAATAATAATAATAATAATAATACCTGCCGACATAAAAAAGCAGGTCTGGACGAGTTTTCGCGCACGCTCATGTCGCCTAAATAGGATAGGACGATTAGGGTAGGCTGGGTTAGGTTAGGTTAGGAAAGGTTAGGCTTGGGTTGGGTTAATTTTTGTATATCACAGAGCAAGGATGCGTGCCAACTCATCCAGTCCAATGTCGGTCGACATTCCGAACTACTTCCGATAGAGAGCTGTGCGCAAGAAATTTTCCCTCCCATCAGTCGTTTACTTAAACAATAATTTCTGAGAACAAAATTATGTGCATGAGAAAAAAAATGCATTTACGAAATATGTGACAATCCCAACAATCCCTTGACCACCATTCAGAGTGTGGCACATTTATCGGACATAGTTTGCATATTTGCTTATTTTCAGCCCACTAAGTGGATTCCGTCTATTGCTTGCTGCTAACCTGCAGCTGCTATCCATCCACTTGGTGCTTGCATGCCGGCAAAATATCAGCACCATTGGCTTGCAAAAATTGGCCTGGAGGAAACCGTTAAGCAACATTTATCCTTCAAATTCTTTGATTTTCTTTAGAAATGTACCACGGCTTCCAGGGCCCACTAACCGTTGAGGAGACGCCTTGCAAAACAGGACTGTGTCAATTGATGACCGATGCAGGAATGGAGTTGGGAATGTATAACAATGACTACAACGGACGACGACAAACGGGTTGGTTGCATGGTGCATGGCGCACAGCCTCGAAACAAGAGCTGGACTTGGAACGGCATGGAGAATATTTTGTTGTCTCAAGAGCTATGACCTAATCTCATCAACTAATTAGGATTTTCACGTACTCTAAACAGCATTGTTGTTTTCACTCTTTGCGTCTTTTCTTTTCGTTTGTCAAGTTGGCCGGGCACTGGTCTCGGTTTACATTTAGATGTGGTGGATCGTTTGTGCTGGATTTGTGCAGATTTGTCGGCTAACCCATAATTTGTGCAACCTCCAAACGTTCGTTGCAGAGAAAATCACAATGTCGGTTACCGTCTAGTTGGCCGGCTAGGTTTCTCATTTTTTTGTGCCGAAGATGGTCTTTTGCAGGTGTTTTGTGCAGATTTATGCAGCAAACCCCGTCATCCTCGGACCAATTGAAATGATCTCAGAGCACAAACAAAATGGCCGGTGAGGTTCCAAAAGGCAACGCGACACAATCGCAAAACAGGTGTGTTGTGCCGTACACTTGTGTGCCTGTTTGTTCGAAGCGACATACCGGGTGGTGCACTAAAAACGCTCGCGAGCATGTGTGCATTTTCTGGTTTGTTGAAACTTGTTCGGAGCTTCAAATGAGTCGGACGGAAGACCTGCATAAATTTGCAGCAAAAGTGGACCACCCCGTGGAGAAGTGACAGGTACACGGCGAATTTTCTGATCTGAAACAGTTGCATAATTAAGTTGCATTTAAGGACATTTAACGCATTCCTTGAATTTTAATTTGCCGAGTTGTTACTTCATAAAGCCAAATCACCGCAAGACTGATAATGGTCTCGCCATTTCCACTCCTATCTTTAAAACAAATGTTATTTTTAATGCTTTTTTCCCGAAGACAATACGAGATCGGAATGCTCTTCCAGCAACCTCAGCATTTATTTCACGATCACGCATTCTCCTGGCGTCATACCACTCTTGAATTACTTGTTCATACATATTCCTTGTGCTGCACTCCTCGCTTCCGTTGCCTATTTTAAAATTTGATTTTTTTTTGTTTTTATTACGACTTTTTGTCTAACTGGTGACCTATCTTGCCTGTCTGCCACCAGAGCCCTAGTGACAGTTTTGTTCTAAATAATTAAATATTTCCATTCCATCGCCCCATCTCGGTTGTTTCCAAAGCACTCCGAGGCACTTCCTCCAAAAACAGACATCTTGGACTTCGCTCCCCCCATTTAAATTCCGTGCATCACTGAAACAGGAGCTTTTTCTCATGCGTTTCACGCATTATTAAACAGTTGCCATTTGTTTTTACTTGGTGACTATTTGTTTTTTTTTTTTTTTTTTTTTTTTTTACTCTGTTTGACGATGTTGTTTTAAACGGATGTGTTAGGTACTTTGGAGCGTGTGCTCCCTGCCCCCAAAGTTCTTTGGGGCAGTATTGTAAAATTAAAAAAAAATAAAATTAAAAATTAAAAAATAAACAAAAGAAATAAATAATTTTTGCATAGAGATTTTCTTAACAATTATGATCTCTCTGTTTTGTGGTACAATTCATCGATCTTCTGCCGTTGTACTGTTTGATGCGCATACAGGTGTGCGTCCTGTTCAGTTGACAACCAGACGTGGAAGCAGGTGTCACACAAAGAAAGCCTATCTCGATCCAGCGGCCCAAAGAAAGAATTTGATCATTGAGAAATACGCACACGTCGAAAAGGTTGGCATATAACTCTTATTTCTGGAGAACTACTCACGCAGTCATAAGATTTTGTTGCAGACGACTCAGAATATGGCAGGATGATGTTTGTTTCACACTACACAGTCAGTCTTAAGAAAGGCCTAGGTATTAGGCAACTGCCAATCCTGCACTTGAATATGCGTCCGTGGTCTGGGATCCGTTTGTATCTTCCCATTGTATAATGACCTCTCTCAAGCCTGATCCCCTCAAAAGGGAAGAAAAGGGCTGTTGTTTTTCTTTGCACATTTCAAGGGCCAAATTTACATTCAGATATCCGATGGTTACTTAACAGACTTTCAATGAAAGGCGCTCACATCAGCTTCGAAAGACAAAATCCCCTGGATTTTCCAAATACGGTTTTGTCCTCATGCAAAACCGGATGTGGTGCAAACCTCCGATGAAAATCGCTTCAAAACGTGGAGATGACAGCTTTTGAATGGAAGATTTTTTACTGCAGCAGGTCATTTTTGAGCTTTGAGTTTGTGGCATGGCGTCTGTTTTTCTGGTCGGCACACTCGAACTCTGTTGTTTTTACACCAAACACCAATCCAAAATTCAGGTTCTGTTCACAACACCCGCCGCAACTGCTCAATCGTCAGCATCGCCTGACGCATCCGCATCCAACAATCCTCACCCACCGCCTCCACCGCCTCTTCCTCGGGCCACAGGTGTCGTCTACTGGCAACACGGCCGTCGGTTCGAGGCCAGAGCAAAGAGAGAGATAGTCTTGAGTGCCGGGGCAATTGGATCACCGCAGATACTAATGCTATCAGGAGTTGGACCAGCTGATCATCTCTCAGAGCTCCAGGTATCTACTTGTAATGTTTACTTGGGGGGCTTCGTCTCCTGCAGCCTTCGGCCGCCAAACTTAATTGGTTTCTATTTTTTTAAATTTAGCTAATTTGAAACGATTTTAGCTATTGATGTGAATGCTTAGTCTTTTGGACAACGCATTTGACTGCTTCACTGTAATAATTGCGCTGATTCTGCAATTTAAATAAAATTGCAATTGAAACCGCTTTATCTTCACGTTTGGTAAGTCCAATTTCACGGTTGGTCGCTGTGGGCGGAGAATGGCTGGCGGTGACCATTTACCTTCTCTCTTTCTGTATATTTCAGATTCCCGTCGTGTCTGATCTACCTGTTGGTTTCAACCTTCAAGACCATATTGCCGCATCTGTCGGACCTTACCTGATGGACCAGGAACATTTGTCGTACACCTTCAACGCTACCAGGTTCAAACAGGATGAACAGGATTACAAAGACGGCCTTCCAGGTTCGAAAGGAACAAGGATTTTCATCATTTCACAGATCAAAGGAATGTTGCGAAAACGTTTACGTCTCTTCTATCTCTTGCGTTTCGGAGCAATGGTCATTATTTTGTGGCTTGTAGCGTCCATTGAACAGCATAATATGTCGATGAATTTGCTCCTGAGAGCATTCATTCGATCGTTCAACAAGGTTCGTGCCGAGCCACCGGCCGCATGGCTGTCAGCTCATGATGGCAAATGATGATGTTGAAGATTTGACAGTTGACTCAGCGTCAACTTCTGGAGCTTCTAATGGTGCTGTGGTATCTGTATTTGTAATCTGTATCTTACAAGCTTCATCCGGTCCATTTCCTGATCCTGACTGTTTTGTTACTGATTTTCGCAACGCAAGATTTTTTATTTCGCGAAAACAACGAAATGCAAGGATACATGTAAGGATATTTTGCTAGGATAATCAAGGTAAATGATGGTACATGAGGTGATGATTGTTAAGGCAAGGATAGTTTGAAGTCGAGCATGCATGCATTTGACAGCAGGTTTTGCACTGTTTACCGCAGATATGTCGTGAATAAAATGACCAGCTCTCAAGACGCAATCAGAACTGGAATTGGTGGACTGCAAATTTGAATGTTGGATAGTTTTCTTCTTGGAAAGGAAAGTAGAAAGTGGAGCTGCTGCCTTCAAAAGTATCGATTTAATTGGTGAGCTGCAATTTTTGAACAATTCTCCATATCTGTCTTTTCCGAATAGGTCACCTCTCCTGTCCATCCAGTTTCGAAGTGACAGGCTTTTTTACGACACCCAGTCAGCAGCAGGAAGATGACCCTTATTGGCCGAATGTCCAGGCCCTGTTTCTCGTTCACGATTACTCCCTCTACGATTCCGTCTTGAAGAACATTTTTTCCTACGATGACGTAAGTGCTTGAACCACCTTATTTTAGGCTCGTATCTACGAGAATAAGGTGAAAGGAGACTGCAACGGGGAAGTGTCCATTTATTTTGCACGTAGTTTTACCGGCTGGGATTGACCAGGGGTCAAACGCCACCCGGGCTCAAGGCTGAAAAGAACTCGGAGGCAGATCAATACGGGTCTGCAACAATTCCAATCAGGCTACGTGGTACCTATCTTATAGCTGCGACCGCACAAGAAGACATCTCATTTCCATTTTCCATTACATTTTTGAGAAAGGATGGTATTTTTCCCACAAATTTATCGGCGTCGCCCACCTTCGCGGAAAGATGGATCCGCCTTGTGCAAGGGACAGGTTGAATATTTCCGTTTCTGCAGAAAACGCGAGAATAGGGCGTTTAATCGTTCCGGTCGTCAAAGGAACCGAGACGCTTATTTACATTTGCCACACCAACATCAGATTCAAAGTACCGGGACCCGAACAAACAAGTCTCGGATTGGGCAGGGTCACGTTAGGTTAAGTTAGGTTTACTTAGAATGAGTTTGAGCGGGTTGCAGATTTGGTTGGGGCAACTTGGAGTCTCCCGCATCGACTTTATTGGGCAAGTAAGTTAGGTCAGGTTGTCAGGTCACGTAAGCTCAGTTGGCGCCAATTTTTCTCATTGAAAACGCAGGAACGGACGAACGCAGCAGTCTAACAGCAGCATCAGCGAGCCACCTGCCTGCGTGCAGAGGCATACAAATGAGATGTTTAGCCATGTTTGAATGCGGCCCGAAACGAGCGTTGCAAGAAAAAACAAGCGCAACTGCATCTGATGTTGGCGTAGGAAATGTAAAAACACAACCGGAAGTCGAGGTTGATGATATTGAGCGAAAAAGAGAAGAAGGAAAAATCGAGAAAACGCACCACTTAGCCATTTCTAACCGAACGCAGGACAAACTTCCACTGTCTATTTTTTCAGTCTGAATTGGGTCAGGTGGACGATCTGGCTGGTCAGCTTGGCATCGGTGCGCTTTCGCAGCTGCTTCGTCCTTACAGTAGAGGACGAATCTGGTTGGCCAGCAACGACTTCAGGGAGAAACCATTCATCGACCCGGCCTACTACAGTGACCCAAGGGACATGAGGACGGTGTTGGAAGGGTAGGAAGGGCCTTTCTTTGATCACAGTTAGCCTTGTAATCACAGTTAGGCTTGTAACATTTTCCTTCATTAAGTCACTAATAATAATAAAGGTTAATGTTGGTGTCGGTGGAAGAACTTTCGGGAAGAGCGGAGACCACCCAAGGAATAATTTGTTCCTGCATGAAAAGTACCTAAGCTTGGTGGGGAAATGAAACAAGATGGCTTTTTAGAAAGCCATCTTCTGGCCTCGATTTATAGCCAGGTTTGTTTCCGTAAGTATCGTACGTATATTGAGGTTGAAGCGTGTCTTTGAAAAACAAAATTTCAACTCCGAGATGAAATCCAATTTGGTTTCGGTTTGGGGGTAGGTATAGGCGCAAAGAGGCAACGAGAATGATTCAATGGGGGGTGCAAGTGAGATCAGAATGGCACCACGAAGACACCGATACATGTAGGCTGTTGAAACCATTGCAGTTACAACCAAAACTAAAAAAAAAACAAAAAAAAAAACAAAAACAAAAAACCCGCACCCCCTTCGTTGAAGGTTGGAGGTGGGCTCGATCCCAAATTTGGAGGGCCCGCCCCGGAAAGGGGTGGTTGTACAAATTAGTACAATTTGAGAGCAAAAATCCTGGCAAAAACTGGGGTCGAAATTCGTCTGCGTGCGGCCAAGTTTATTGTTGGCGGACCACCACCAAAGTTTACTGTTGTACACCCGCTCCCAGAACGGAGTGGGTGTACAAATGGTGTTTTTGGGTGTACAAATTGGCACAAATTGAACACGAAATCCTGGCAAAACTTGGTTCAAAAATTCGTCGTCCCCAGAGTTGGCAGAGCTCTTGGAATTTCTCCTATATGTATACGAAGACTTTTGGTCTGTACTCTGTGGTCGGGTATGGAATTTTCTGATTCTCTGTCATTTCCTTCCCCCTCTCATTGATTCGAACAATTTATTTGTTTAAAGGATCAGGGCAATTCAACACCTGTTCTCAGCTCCATCGCTGGTTTCCAAGAATATGCGTCTCCATGACAAACCAGTTCGATTCTGTGAACACCATCAACTGGATTCCGATGACTATTGGGAATGTGTAGCACGAAGGGGAACCATCACCATCTTCCATCCGGTTGGCACCTGTGCTATGGGAGCAGTTATCGATCCACAACTAAGGTCGGTTTGCTTGTGTTAGATAAAACCTAAACAGTTAAATAAAGGAGGGAAGTTGGCTGTGTACGTCCGACTATCCGTCTAAAAATAGTTATGACAAAATGTAGGTTATGTAGGTACCTAGTTGAGAACCTAAAAATAGTCGTGAGAAACAAAAACGTGATAGTCTATACGTATGAACAAGGAGGCAGGGAGTGGTTAAGGCCAACGGATTGAATCAAGAAAGGATGAGCAGGAATGGATTTCTGCTATCGTCATGTGGGTACTTTGTGGCACACTGGGTTGGACAGTGGAGTATGTCCCGGTATTTCCAAATCTCCCCTCACATGGTTAAATTTTATGGCCAGGATATACCATTCATTTATTCATTTCATTTCATTTAATAAAGAAACCCGCATTATTTCGCAGGTATTTATTGTTCCGCCAAACCAAGATTGAAATTTTACAAATTAGAAATTGCATCAAGTTTCCTCTTATTCGGGGGAAATTCAGGCGGGGTGCAGGGCCAACCTAATGTCATGTGAGAAAGCTCACATGACATCAGCCTGAATTTCCCCCGGAAATAAGAGGAAACTTGATGTAATTTCTAATTTGTAAAATTTCAATCTTGGTTTTGCGGAACTTTACATAAAAAAGCCAAAAAAAAAAAACAAAAGTAAATCGCGAAAATATTCCAAAAACAGAGCTCTCATGGAAAATCTGAAAATCAACAGTCAATCAGGTTGGTCAGGCCACCAAGGCGGCGAGATTGTGGGTTGTTAACAAGAAAACTCGAAGAAGGAGGCAGAGAGTTCCATGCACGAACAGTGCTGGGAAAGAAAGTGGGAAAATATGTGTTATTCTTTATGAGCGGTGCGGTGATATATCGGCAGTGCTGTGTTCTGCTGTGGTTTGTCACAAGGACAAAGTCAGGCGGAAGAGAAATTTTATATCTACCTGAGACGATAAAGCGGTGCAACAATTGAAGTCGTCTCACAAAAAAGTCTGGAGGAAAAAGGGCAGGAGCATGTTTATGCCGAGGGTTAATGTTGGCCTGCTGCAAAATTGTAATGAAGAGCATTCCATTCGCTGGCTGTACGCGGAAAAAACTGTGGAAATAGGGATTGAAACGCGTGATAGGAATTCGCACCTGAATGTTGTGAATTCCTTTCAGCAATCACCAAATTTCAGTGATGACATTTTCACGCACGTAAAGATAGTTATCAACCGTTAACGAAACAACAATCAGGAATATGGGAGGTGGCCACTCAAAGTGACTCGAACTGACTCAGAGCAAAATGTTGACGAATAAAATCCATGCACAATTTGACTCCACTGACTCAAAATCCATTCGACAATGGTGAACTTGATGAATCCATAAATTCCATCCCTTTTTATTTTTATCTGTCACAGGGTGTACGGCGTTAGTGGTCTTCGTGTCGTCGACGCCTCCGTATTTCCGAGGATACCGAGCGGAAACACAAACGCACCTACCATCGCAACTGCTGAACGGGCAGCCGACCTGATCAAACGGACCTGGAGACAAGCTGGCTGAAACTGTAACTGCTGCTCATCAAACATGAATAACCTTGCACACTAGCATCTTAGGAAATTAGTTAAACTATGGGGAAATAAATGCTCACTACACAGCAGAGAGATCATGGAAACATTTAGCTTTGAACAGAAAGGACAGGCCAATAAGAAAACCTGCCTCAAAACATGAAAATTGGGGTCTGGGGAGGTGGAGTATAGATAATGCGAGCATCGGAACACAATGGAATGAATGATGTCGTCTGCCTACACTATTTTAGTTTCCGAGAATGTGTTCTGCTGTGTTCCAAATAGTTGGCGCAATGATTGGTTTATTTTTCTGCTGTGTGTCCCGGATGCTTTTCTCAGGAACATTAAAACATGTCAAATATCATAACAATCTAATTTTAAATCTTCTTGTTCGCCTACAAGAAATATATATTCAACGAATGTTGTCTGTTAAGGCCCGTACGAACTAGGAGTGACTAATTCAAGATGAATCATACCTTAGGTCGCAGGTCAATTATATTTAGGTCCCGTTAGGGAACAATCGACAGAGTTTGGAATTTCAAATTACCTGACCATTAAGACGTGCCCAAGCGCGCAAAAGCCACATGGACTTTGGGGGGGACGAGGGACCATCGAAGAGCAAGGGTGACTTGTAAGCGCCCGACGATGCGTTGCGCGCAGCGCAACGCCGGGGGAGGGGTTCGGGGAGGGGGTGTCCCCTCCCCGAAGGGGAAGAAATTTTGAAAAAATGGAACCTCAAATGGTGCCCAGAATGCTCAATTTTTCAAAAAAGATCAATTTTTCAGGCGCAAAAATTTGAAATGCGACAAAATTATTGGAGGGGACGAATTCCCTCGGAAGAATATTGGGGGGACGTGTCCCCCCTGTCCCCCCGGCTTTTGCGCCCTTGGACGTGCGCCAGTTTTGATTGCGTCAACCACATGATGTAGAAAGCAAGTGAGGTGATTCGGGCTACCCAGCGATTGCTCCGGATTTTCTTCACCTTCATTTCTCAGTTACTTGAAGATATATTTTGATTCTCGCTCCTTTTCTGCAAGGATAACGAGGACATTGACGAAGTCATTTCCTCCTTTGGTATGCGGCTCCATTGCGAGCTCGATGAGCAGTTTAATTCAGTCACTGTAATTGCTGCGCGAATACCACCAGCAAAATTGATCTAAGTAACTTGCTCTTGGAGAGAAAGTCCACTACTACCTGAATTCCATGCTCGCACTTGACCAATTCCCTGAAACGGTTAACGTTTAACGGGTAACCGTTAACGGTTTACGGTTAACGGTTAAATGGTTAAATGGTTAATGGTTAAATGGTAAGCGGTTAACGGTTGACGGTTAACGGTAAACGGTCAACGGTCCACGGTCGACGGTTAATGGCCAACGGCCATCGGGTCAATGGTTAACTAAGAGTCAAGCGACGAAAAAACGACAAGCTTTTTGCGAGGATGTGGAAGCGTTGAAGGCAACAATGCGCCGCCACTATCAGCTGCTGCGTTACACAATTCACTGTAGAACTGCCTGAGGCACATTCTACAGTCAGAGAAACATTAATGACTCCCTTGACACAAGTACCAACATTGGATCATGGGAGTAATCATTATTTCTGTGGCTGCACATCCAACTGAGACTATGCCTGCAGCCATGGTCAGGCACGCCTCATTCGTGACACCAGACATGTACAGTGGCGAGAAAATTACTGGTGCCATCAGTTGCTGCTGGTTTTTCGATCTTTCAGAGAAAACTGGGAGAATCGTGCGGTGATTTCAGGTTCAAGAAATCGGATTCTGTTGCACAGAAATGTGCATCAAATCAGTGATGGAATGCCAATTTCGATGGGTTCAAGATTTCCCCAAAAACCCGAAAGAAATGTTACCATGTGTGGTCCAATTTATTTTATCGCCGCTGTACATTCATAGAAACAAAAATGACTCACAATGTCCAATTCAAGTACTTGTATAAAGGGAGTCATTATTGTGTCCGTGTCTGCACTTGAAATAAAGTTAAACAACCAGTCCCTCCATATGGCTTTATGGAATCATTGGCCTTTCATTCATCACCATTTCTTTGGCCCTTCTTCATCTGAGCAAAGGCGTTGATTTCGATTTCAATCATTCATTCATAAACACACTGACCTCGTCTTCAGGTTTGTGTATCTCTTTTGAAGGCGGTCGGAAAGGTCATTTGGTTCCAGCACGCGCTGTAGATGACCGTTTATCGCGCCTACAGCGATGACCAATCCGTTCAGGGGTCAGTCAATGTTTTGTTTTCACCAGCTGAGATATGAATGGGGGTCACACTTCAATGGATTAAAAATGGCATTGAGAAGAAGTCAATTTTGTCTTCAGATTTTGACGATCAGCACAAGATTGACATCTTTAACCACGCTGAAGCTGAAGCCAGCTCGTTTCATCCAGCAACATGAGGTTGTAAGGACATGAGGTATCTCTTGATTGTGAGTTTGTTTGCTGTGAGTGCGCGGTGCGTTGTTGCTGCGGAAATGTTGTCTGCGCCGGCCACTCCGGTGCCTGCTGGCGTCTGGGCTGATCTTGCAGCGGTGTTTCAAAAACACAACCTTCAGTTGACGCAACAGGACGAAGACACTTTAAGGCTGTATTTCAAAAATCGGGTTTCATCCGTCGCAGGTCTCACCACTCAACCACTGAGGAATCGAAAAGATCTCCCAGGTGAAATCGATGAAGCAAAAGCATTTCCAGAGATTGCTTCTCCTCGCCCTTTCCCGGCTCCTACCAAGATTTCTGACCACCAAATGATCAGAGACCAAACTCCGACATTGAAATCGAACAATCAAGAAACCTTTGGATCCAATGCTGCAGTTCACAATTCCTTCGCGGCACAAACCAAGCGTGCCAACATCAATCAGACAAGTTTCGATGGCGGACAACTTGGCAATAAAACCGTCGACGCCAACAGTGGCTTCAATTGGCTGCAAGCCTTTCTAGAGATCATGATTGGCTTTGGAAATAGTTCCAGGGAGGTAGCCTCTTCTGCATCGCCACCTGCACGTGAACCCATCCACTCGAGTCTGACCTCGACCACAAATGTTGTGCCGACAGAATTATATGAGGTGAAGTCGGAATCAGAGAAACGTGAGAGTGTTTCTGAGTCCGCAGTTCCAAAGATATTGAGCACATTATCAACAACTGAAGCTATAAGTTTCGGTACCAAACCAATGATGGAAGGGAGAGGGCAGCATTCGGACCACACTTTGGTGGCCATTGGAGATAATGAACTGGTTGGAGCTGTGGAGGATTCTTGGACTGTCACTTCGACACCAGCTGATCTTGGCCACCAATCGCAACTTGAAGCCAATATTGTGGACTTGTCATTTCTGCTAAGTGGACGCACAGCCCACCAACATGATTGCAACTGCTCCAATGCAAGCGAGCGCATTCACAACGAGAACGTCTCATCTAGATATCCCAGCAACGAGTCTCTGAACCTGGACTTGTCTCACAGGTCCAGGGAGGATTGCGGTTGGGGCTGCACCGCTGACGGATGCGGTCATCCGCCCACTGCCAGCGCAACAGTAGTTCTTCAAAGCCCAGTAGAATCAGACAGTCGAGATTGGAAAGCTGATCCGAAAGGAGCGATTTACCTCGGCGTGGAAGAAAAAGGTTGGACGACTCCCATTTCAACATTTCAGCAATCTGAGACGAACTCCCATGGTGATACCGGCACCGGCACCGAGCAAACTGCTTTCACTTTGCACGAGAACGAGCTGAGGTAAGGTGAACAAGTATAAATACTTTCACACACGAATAAGCCTCCTGACAGATTCGATTAATCGTCCTATTTCAGCTTTGTTTTCCAAACAGTTTGGATTCACAATACGAGTAATGAGCAAGTATTTATACACATTGACAATCAAAGGACAAAATACAACTCATCTAGAGTTCAAAGATTCAGCTACGAATATTAGCAGGTAGAAATTTGGAATCCTCAAAAGTGACGAAATCCGATTTTTGACGTGTGTCAAGTCGGCTCCACCGATCGGCGTAGGAGATGTGAAATGAGCTACACATCCATCTTCATCAATCCATTTTAGTATTCTTTTTCGGAGGATTTAGACATTGATTGGCCATTCGAAAATTGTGGTAGGAAACTTTTTGTACTCAGCAGAAGTTTTGTTAACGAAGGAAATTTTCCAACATCTCTCTTAACGTGCAAGAAGCGACAATGAAATATTTGTGCTAGCCATTTTAACTCCTTTTTATTTTATTAGGTCGGCTATCCATTCGGCAGCTGGTGGTCAAGCAAATCAATCTTACACAGATGGAGCGATGAATTGTCATGCAAACTGTCCAACGTTTGAGGTCATTGACCGTGCCAGGAACTACGAAGTACGTCAATACCAGATCAGCAACTGGTTATCCGCCGTGGTCTTGAGAGAGAGCAGACTCCTGGCAGAATTCGAAGGATTTCAGAGAATCAATTCATACTTCACTGGATTCAACGACCAAGGTCAATTCGATGTGTTCTCCCTTTGTTGATCGAAGTCACTCGACGTGACATTTGAACTCTGACCCTGTTGACACAAACAAGTGACTGCTGAATGTACCAATGATGCATGTCTATTGTCTGGAACTCGCGGCATTTAAAAATTACGAACGCTGTCGACTTGATAAGCCCACATTCACTCTCCCTTGAACCCCATTCTAGCAAACAAACTTAGGAAAGCACAACAGGTCCAAGAATACAAGAACAGAGTGCACCCTCTCAGGAGATTTGAAGGATGTAATTTATGCAACGAAATCATTCTCATTTTGCCTACCGTGTTCTCGAATGTGGCCATGATACTCGTGAGAAAGCGACTTTTAACAACTCGTGATTGAAGGGATATTCCCTTATTTTTCTATCCTTTCTCCGTCGTATAGGGATCACAATTAATCAGACGTGGCCTCTGTTGACCCAGATTGAAATTCAAGAGCACTCGATACGGCAGACTGAAGTGTCAGGACAACAACTGATGGACTTCACCGTGTCGGCTTTCCTTCCAGCAAACATAATGGAACTACCAGTTCCACTCAGTAATGACGTGAGTCTTAAACATGATTTTATTTATGAGCGCGTCTCACGAATGACGTTCAACGAAATAAGTCATCTTTGCTGATGACGGGAGTTTTAAACGTCATTTCCGAGTGCATAACGTTCAAGGAAAGAAACTATCGTTGCTTCGATGAAAGGTAAGAATTAAAAAATGATTCATGTTATCATGTTCAAAAATGAAATTAGTCAATTAACCAATTTAGAAGAGTAACAGGGCGCAATTTTCCAAGGTCACCAACGTTCGCGATGTGAAGAACTTTGAAATTTGCGGTAAACGGTTGCCAGTTTTTGCTTTTCCAAATAGCTCCAATCCACTTATGTGCTCTGATTTCTAGCAAAGAGTGTCTCATGTCAATGAGAACAAAAACATTTATTTCTACTCCACGTGGTTTCCATCCAAAAAAGTACTGTCGAGACTCAAAAAGTCTGAAGAAAAGGGAATTATAACATCATTGCGTCATCACGAGACACACCTCTCTTATCACTCTGCGCTGACTTTTTCCCCAACGCAGCTTCTGATCGAGTGTCTCGATCACAGAATAGCATTTGTTCAGGAGTTCAGATCACCCGTCTGGGAGTTGGACGAACGTATTCTGAAGAAAAGGGCAGAGGAGTTTCTGCGTCAACTAAGGGATGACGGAGAACCAGTACTCGATCAATTCTTTTACCTTGCACGCTACTCCAGGTTGGTTAGAGCACCTTACATACCTAAACGTAGGAGTATGTTGAAGGAGGCTATCTGTATACCAGTGATTCTAAGACCAACAGAAATCATTGGAACTTAGGACCTGAATATTCTGGTTACAGACCCGAATTCAGTTGCCCACGTATGACAGAGGCCAAGGTCGTGGATATTTTGTTGTCTTTATTTGAAAGACTGAGTGGACGCCTGGAGGAGGTAGGTTGTACAACAAGCAATAAAGGCAGTGTGGGTAGGGGTAGGCAGATTTTAGGTCAAGTTTTGTTAGCTTTAATCAAGAAAGAACAATATGGAACCGCATATCACTTCCGGTTCCGTGTACTTGGCGTACGTCCATTCTCCACATGCAGAGAGACATTCGGAATTTAGCCCGTAACTCAAGTGTTAAGTGATCACAGCTTTAAGTACATTGGTACATTAAACATTAATGAGATACTGATTTGAATGTGGCTTTGACATGTAACTAGAATGGTATGGGAGTCAGTGAAGCGAAGTGGGTGTATTGAATTCACACATGCAAACAATTATTGCTACACGTGTATTTTTAATGTGGATAAATTCATATAGCTTTTCATACAAATGCACTTGGGCCCTTTCCTTCGCGATCTGCTCCCTGCCATTTTTGCTGTGATTGTGTTTGTGCCCATGAATGTTATTGTTTTATTTTTGCTTGACGGCTGAACTTTATTGATAGAGGGTTTGGTATGTTTACCAACAACAGAATTGATATCATCTGTCTCATCGATGCCATCTGTGTATCTTTTCAGGTTGGATATGGATGTGTTGCAATCCAGCAGATACGAGCTGTGGTTCTTTGCTCCTATGTTGAGGAGCTCCGGCAATGGAAGGAGGCAACCAGCTGCACCACACACTTCATCCGAAACGAAAATCACAGAATTCACCAAGCAACGTCTTTGCAAAGGTCGGTAGGTAGGCACCTGCTTCTATCTATAATCTAGTCCACCCATAGGTACTGATGAATTCCCCATTTACAGCCGTGTTATCCATTGTCAATAACACTCAGCTTCAATAACTCAATGGCCAATTTAGTGGATAGATTTTAATTGCAGAAACTTTAATCCCAACAGGCGCAACGCTATTCGCCTTATCCATTGTTGCAAAAATGATGCATCCATCTGCTGAATCGAGCGATGCATGCATTAATTGTTGAATTCAGGGATGCATGCATTTGTTGAATTGACGAATGTAACCATCAAGTTGAGGGATGAATCCATCTGCTGATTTTAGGGATGCTCCGATCTGCTGAATTGAGGAGTGCATCCATGTGCTGAATAGACGGATGCATCCGTCTATTGAATGGAGGGATGCATCAGTCTTCTGCATTGAGGGATGCATACATCTGGTGAATTTAGGAATGCATACATCGACTGAATAGCGGAATGCATCGATCTGCTGGATTGACGGATGCTACCATCTGCTGAATTGAGGGATGCATCCGTGTTCCGAACTGAGGGATGCAACCCATCTCCGGATTTGAGGGATGTATATCGTCTTTTGAATTGAGGGATGCATCGAACTGCTGAACTGACGGATGCATCCATCTGCGAAATTGAGGGATGCATCCCATATGCTGAAATGAGGGATGCACCTATCTGCTGAATCGAGGGGTACATCCGTCTTCTGAATAGCGGGATACAACCCATCTGCAGAAGTGAGGGATGCATATCGTGTTTTGAATTGAGGGATGCATCCATCTGCAGAATTGAGGGATGCATCCGTCTTCTGCATTTGCTACTGAGTTGAAGCTTCGTATGTGAATGGATGGCAACAGAGAATAAGTCTGAATTCTTGGGGAAGCTGCATGAAATTCCCCCTCGAACGGCTACTTCGCATATTGTTACGTTTGACTTCATCCTTCCAAACAGGGATCTTTCGATTTGTCCCCATTCTTTGCTTATATTACCAAAAAACAAAGGTGTTGAATGTCCACCCTTCGAGGTTCTGAGGAGTTACAAATACGGCATACAGAAACGGAGGTATTTCGATGCACTGATTGCAACGGCTCCTTTCCACACATGTGAACTCAGCACTCAATCTCTTTGGAGAGGATTCATGCCACTACATCTCTACAGGCACGGTAAGGTTTTTTGGCCAATTGAACGACCCCGATGTTGACACTATACCATCTTGATGACTCATCAAGCCCGATGACTGTCGCCGAAACAGAGCATTTGAGTGTTTGGCAATGTTTTATGATCTGGGCATTCAACACCATCATGTTCAATTTGAAAACGTTTCGCATCTGCTTCACCTTTTCAAAAACAGAGTTGCAGAAGGGCATTTGTTTACTTTTCGACGACCAGCATCGGCGAGGCTCTGAGGGTTCCCGCCCTAAATAATGTTCATCGGAGGGATTTTAATCATTTTTCTGTAAGATGAGGGTAGGGGAGAGAGAGGGAGGAGGGAGAGAACTGTCAGGCATGTGACATTTGCCTTGACTCGGGCCTTTGTGACTCGTGCAAGACCTTGGCCTGACCTGCGGCCCCGTGTGAAGGTCTTACATTAAACGTGTTTCATGGCCTGTGATGAGCTATACGCGATCAGGTTATGTGATTTGCAGAGAATGACCTTTTTGGACGAATTGGAAGAATTATCTATCTTCATCGAAAAAGTCTCTCCTGTACGGAACAAAGCCGCCTCCCCAGATATGACGTAAAATGACGAAAAAATAATCTCGTATGGACACTGACTGTCTACAGGTTCCCCTGGATACAAATTCCGGCAACATGCGGAACTGCCGCGTAAAACTGAAAGGAGACTGAATAAGGGACCAGTGACTGGGGCAGAACGAACTGAGGCAGAAGTGGACTGATGCAGAATTTTTGCATTTTTGGAGGCTGATTTTTTTAATTTCTCCGGGTTAGGTTAGGTCAGGCTAGGTTACGTTAAGTTGAGTTGGGACAGGTGTAAGCTACCACCTCCGTGCAAAAACTCCCTACAAAACTCCCTGCTTTGTCCAATTCTATACCTTAGTCCACGCCTCAGTCCGTTCTATACCAGTCCCCCGATCCCTGAATAACGCACGCTCATTTTAGCAGTTTTATAATCAGATCATCGAAAAACATTTCAATGATTCAACAACATCTTCAATTCAACTACGGTCATCTTTCTCGATATTGTTATCTGAATGATTTTATTAACCCTTTTGGAATGTTAACTTTGATGGAATGATATTTTAGGGATATTTTAGAGGGATCTTATTTTATGCCTTTGGGATAATTTTCCAGAGATAATTACCTAAAAAGAAAGCGAGGATGATTGCAGCCTCTAATTTCAAGCTCAATTCGATGACTTTCACAATCATAAACTAGCGCCTGCCGAGGATCTCGGTTCTCTTTACACGTTCTAGACCACAGAGTGCATGGCCCTTGCTCTGAGTCAAACAGTTGAATTTCCTTCGTCGCTTGTGCTGATGGAAGAAGTCCTTTTCAACTGTCAACTGTAAGGTGATAAGCAAATTCAAAACCTTACTCGTACTTCCTTTGAATCGCCTCACTAAATACACTGAGTCTTCCGGTCCGATCCTCGCGGTCAATGTCAAAATCCAGTAAGCCCTCACACATCACATGCACCTGTTAACCTCTCCCGTGCATACACTCCGTTTCAGCAAATTTCTTTGTCCCTGCCTTCGCCTTGATTCTCTTGATCGAGATGGCCAAAAGCCAATGTTCTCGCAAATGACATACTCTGCCAAAAGTTCCTCGAGATAACTGCAAAAATGGTATTTCCCTGATTCATTCATCCTTATTTTTCAGGGGTCAATTCTCACATGGAGGTCCTCGGTGCAATGCGTCCAATCGGCGTGCTTCATGTCATTGATTTTGACCAGGCATTTCTAGATGTGAACAACAATTGTGAACAAAATTTGACTTTGTATTTATTCATTCCGAGGAGATTACATGGAAACCCACCTGACCCAAAGCCATCACAGGTTAGTGGTGAGTGGGAACAACACCGTTAGACCTAGATATAGTATGCATATTTTTTCCCAATCCACTTCCGCGGACAAGGAGCTCGCAACAGCCAATCCCGTCGTCTGAATTAGTGACGTCATCAATTTTGGCATTTTTGCCTTGCCACCGCTTTTTGCCATTTGACATGTTTGCCACCGCTTTTTGCCAATTGCATGTTTGCCACCGCTTCGCAACTCTATCTTAGGTCATAATATGGTTAGGCTCGGTTGGGTTAGGTTAGGTCAGGTTAGGTTCGGTTAGGTTAGGTTTCGAAAATTAAATGTTGAAATTGGCTGGAATTCACATCAACAGCCAATCAGAGACGCGCTTTCGGAAGTGGATTGGGGAAAAATATGCTAGCCATTACATCTGACAACTGCATAGTGGTCGGCCATGTGTTTTTCCCATTTATCGTGTTACATCCGAAACATTTTTGCTCTCATGCAGGCGCAGTGGAAATTAAAGCGCCCGATTTCAACAAAGCTTTTCAAAGGTGTCACAGTTTGATATCGGTCTAAAAAGAGGATCTTTAATTTCTGCAGCATTGAGTTTTTGATAAAATCTGAAAAGTTGCAATTTTTACATGCATATGAGAAAGGCAATTCCGTCGCCGCTGTGCACACAATCTTTTATGTTTAATGATTCCAATCTGTATTTTAGTAGCAATTTGATCGTGAAATTTGCAAGTCATCTTGTTATCTTACCCCATGCACCATAAGAACAAAACCAACTTTGCTAGCAAGATTTTCTTTTAGGCAATTGAATTCCATCTTACCTATGCAGGTTAGGGTTTAATTCACTTTTCTTCACTTCTCTTCTCTTCTTTTCTTTCTCCCCCTCCTCCCTCCTCCCTCTGTAAAGCACGGTTCAAGTATTAGCATCAAACAGCTTCCAGATACGATTGTCTACGTGCAAGCAGTTGGTGGATTTCTTTTGGAACCACGTCGATTCATGAAGGAGGTATGGGTACGAGGGTGAAACTGAGAGAGGGCAAAACGCAGGAGAGCTCACATGCAGTGTTTCCCAAAAGTCACTTGACAATCCCAGAAAAATGCATTGCAGTTTTGAAGCAACTCTGGAAGCTTGGAGTGGAGTTTGTTCCAATTCGAGTGGATATTCATAACACCTGCAGCAGGCAGCCTGCCTAATCTGAATCTTAAATCTGTAGAAATGGCCCCACAAGAGAAGATTGAAAACTAGCAAATAGCAGGGGCAGTCAAGTGACTTTTGGGAAATATGTATATCAGCATATGCGTATGTTCAGTTACAATTGTTGCGTTTCCATTCGTTTTCCACTTATAAGAACTTGTTATCTTCCATAGATAAAGTTGTTAGAATTGCAGGAGTTGGATCTGCCATGTTGATTTGAGATACCAATAATAATTGTCAATAGTGAGCGGCATTAGTGTACAGGTAGAGAAATATTAATGTACCCACTCACACACGTTAGCAAACTATCACTTTTTAACGTTTGGTATAATATGGTACTTTAATTTCTACTTGAATAATGGAGGCAACAGTTAAATGGAGGAAACAATATGCGATGTGTATCAAAGCAGATCTTTACGAGAAGCAATATGGCGGCCACCAAACACAATGTTGATAACAAGCAATGGGCATTGGGAAAGAGGGGAAATTGAGGGGAGTTAGTAGGTTATAGGAATTTGATTTGTGCCATGCTGCAGGACGATTTTAACCGGCATTTCAGGCGCCTTCTTTATACGAGTCTCGTCTTCTGTTTTTCATTGGAAAAAGGGTAACAGTTTCGGAATACCTGCCGACATTGAACTGAACGAGTTATCACCATTGCTCTCTGATATACTTAAAGTTAACTAAACCAAAACAAACCTGACCTATCCTAACACACCTATCCTAACCTATCCTACCCTACCAACATCGTCCTCATCTTCCTATCCTATTTTGGCCACTTGAGCGTGTGTAAAACTCGTCCAGTTCAGCCTTTTTCAGATGTCGGCAGGTATTCCGAACTGCAACCGGAAAAAGGTCGCAATAACACTTTATGCGTTACGGGAACTGCAGAACGGGCACTGCAGACTGAGAAAAAGAACTGAATCTTCGCACCTTTTTGTCATTTTTAAACAAATGCGGCGCCAAACGAAAGGGCAGCTTTTCTTCGGTCTCAGCATGTCTCCTCGCCACTCGCCAATTGCATTTTCTACACTTTCCTGACACTTATTTGTACGTGAGTTTTTTTAATCGTTTCCTTTCCTCCGCAGGTGTCTGATTTTTCTCATCGTCTGCTTGAGTTCGGCGTTTGCTTCCAGGAGAACGAGTTCCACATTGCCGTCTACGACTTTCCTGGTCGGACACTTGGCAGACAGAACGAAATATGGATCCCGGTTGGAAGTAACTGCTGAACGATACATGGTGCTGATAATTATTCATCGTTTGCAGACTTGCACCGGTTTTCTCTGCTAACACATATGCAAATTTCGCCGTACACTTGCGCCCGAAGTGTCAAGTTTTCGAAAGCTAACTGTTCTTTTTTCCCCATTCTCCACCCTAAAAACGGAGAGAGACCAGCAAGGCAGAAAACGTTTTGGCCCGTTGCACCGAAATATTTCCGTGGCCACCAAGGAAAAATTAAAAGCCCATCGTTTTTTGGTCTAGCCAGTACTGGAATACGCTAGTTCGGCTTGGGATCCTTTTCTTGTGTCTCACTCAGAAGTGCTTGAGAGAATTCAGAGATCTGATCTCGATTTTTTTTAATTTATGGTGGCAGGACGACGGACAAGTCAGGGAACAAAAACAAATTACGATCAGCCATGGGAGAAATTTGAAAGTTCAAGACTTTACGACTACAATTCGATACAATATCAAAATGATTTTGACAATGGATCACTGTGCATGATGAAAGAAAAGATAACAACCTTTTTTAATCCATCCATCATTCAGAACACAAAAAGAAATAAAAAAAAAAAAGATGACGAAGAAATAAATAAGTTAAAAACCAAACATGTAAGATGGACTTTAATAGCTCTGCCTCAAGCCTACACCAGCACCAGGAGAAAAAAGCATAAGTCCCCACGTTTCTGAATTTCATAAGTCCCCACGTTTCTGAAAGGAAATGCATCTTGAGAAGAAAAGTTTTGTGATAAGGAATAGGGTTCACGGGAAATTGTAACTTGTAGCAGGGGACTTGTAGCAGGTGACTATCCCCTGCTGACTAGTACCTACAGCAGGGGACTAGTCCCCTGCTACAAGTGACAATTTCCCGGATCCCTATTCCTTATCACAAAACTTTTCTTGTGACGATGCATTTCCTATCATGACGTACAAAAACGTTTTTCTTGTCTTTGATTATTTGCCATGAAAATGCTTGCAATTGTTGCCTATTTTTTGTCGCTGACTTGTAGGTACATCTGTGCTTCAGATTCCTTCTTCCAGTTCATGTCTGTAAAGTCTTTGTAAAAAAGAAATGCAAACATAAAAGTATGGATAAGTAAGTAAAAAGAAATCATTCTCGGTTTTTCTCGGTGATTGTTCAGTGTTGCTGATCCCAAAAAGCATCTGATTCGGGGGTGCCAAATAAACGTCAGATCCATTTTTGTCAACGCTTAACCAAAAGATGGCTTTGTGGAAACTGGCCAAACTCCCATTCCGAACAAATTCAGCCAACCAATTTTCGATTTATTATTTGTCAGCAACTGAAATTACAGCG
>JASGXE010005590.1:0-34959 GCA_030068105.1 Sinentomon sp. SZTP_YWyxl | reverse complement strand
AATATGAAATGCGACAAAGAAAAATACTGACCTGTTGCAGTTCAGGGAAGGATCAATCGGGTGCAAGGAGCTCAGATACTAAATTCCCAGTTTATCAATCACCAAACTCAGACGCCAACCAGGATGTGAAAGACTTTAAGGTGGCATAGACATACTTGTTGAAACATACAACGTCTTTCAAAAGTCTCTTGACAAACCCTTGCTAATTTAATTTTTGCAGTTTTTTCCAACCTTCTATATCCACATTTTTATTATACACTTTCCGTTACGTGCTCCTACTGGAGCACTGAACAACGAATTCAAGGACGTTCGGCACCAGTTTGCCAAAGAAACTCACACATACGAACAAACAAGGTGTTCCACACCCAAACAAACCCACACAATGCGTTATGCGGATGAGCCGGTTTGATGTGTTTCTGTGTTTCTTGGGTGCCGGTATATGGCGGTGAAAAATTTTAGATTTGCGAAAAGATGGAAACATGCGTTTTAGGATGCGTTGAATACGGGGTACCGATTTTAAGATGTGGAGGAGGCAGCGGATTCGATGGAATGATGCAGTAGAAGCGGTATACGCGGTGATAGAGAGGGGTATGGCACTTTCACCGTTATCTTTTCATTAAAAAAAACTTTGGTTCAACAGGTTCTGGTACGTGACAATACAAGTATTTAACAAACCATAACATCCCTATGACAAGCCTGTTAACCACCTCTAGCACTGTCATTCTTCACTCACCAGTGTGTAAGACGCCTTTATCGTCTATCGACACTCCCAAGGCCTTGAACGCACCGGAAATGACCTCAAGATCCTTCAGCATGACTTCCTGGTGGCAGTAATCTCTTATGTTAGCAAGGTTCTCCCTCGTGATCACAAGTTCGGTTTCCCCGTTAGGAAGTTCCATTCTCGACGATAATGCATTTACCACGCGTTTCACAATATTGTCATCGTTAGAGAAAAGGCCAGCCACGAGACAAGCCATGTGGCCTCCATCTAAGTTATAGTCGGCACTGATTGTATCTGCCATATCTGTCAATTAGATGTTTATGTACAGGTTGAAGAGCTTTGTTTGAAAGTCGTCCGGTAAATGATATTTCAATGCCGCAAAACTGACTGAAGGGGCCGCTGGATTTGGTTTCGGGGAAGGGGACCATTAAGAATTGAAAAATGACCAATAAGAATTGAGCCAAACGTTTCTGGACTATCTTCATGCGGAACTCAAAAATTTTAAAATGCATGTGTGTACACTGCTACGGGTGTTTCCGAAATAGTTGGCCATACTTCGTTTTTGACATCGTGGGGCCATTCTGAACAAAAAAGGTAGAGTGACTTTTTGCCGTCCGATGACTTCTGGAGGTACTCGCCGAAAAAAAAACATGGGACGATACACTGCAATTCACGACATCGCAACGAGGTCACCATAACTCAACTTATGACACATTGCAAAAACAAGCAAATACATAACATTACATGCAGGGATGGCAGAGAATCCATTCATTGCCATCCAAGAATGCATTCTCCCCATCCATGCGAGTAACGTTAAGCATTTGCTTTGTTTTTGCAATGTGTCAAATGTTCGTTTTTGGTGACCTCGTTGTGATGTGGTGAATTACAGTGTATCGTCCCATGTCTTTTTTCGACGAGTTCCCCCAGAAGTCATCGGACGGCAAAAAGTCACTCTACCTTTTTAGTTCAGAATGGCCCCACGATGTCAAAAGCGAAGTATGGCCAACTATTTCAGAAACACACTGTGTAAGCACACTGCCAAATATTCGTATTTCAAATGAGATAAATTGTGGACAACATATCATACTTAAATCAAAGTTCTGATATCGCGAGCCACAAACAATGAAAACATTTCACGGATTGTTCCTGCGTGGGTCAGGAAGTAGGCCACGGAAGTAACTTTAAAGGTAAGGACACAGCACACTTTGTGCTTGATAAAGTCGACTGTCTTATAACTAGTGGTTGAACTGAAACATTAAAGCTGCGCTAGTATTGTTGCTGATCTCAACTCTAACTATCCTAATAAGGTATTCTATCTTGTCAATATTACAGGACACTTTGTGGGGTACTTTACCTTTACAGTTATTATTATTATTTATTTATTATTATTATTATTCACACAAAAACGGCCACAAAGAATTTGGTGGCAGTGACGAGCACCGCCCCTAGTCAAAGAGTAAAAAAAAAGTCAATGAGTTAAAACAAACAATTACAATAACGAAAAAACAGACGATCGGACAAGAAGCATAAGATCAAACGCGCCTGGTGCGTGAGGTGAAATCTAGAGCGCCACGTATCGCATTGGAATTCGAAGGCAGCGCATTCCAGTCGTGAATTGTTCTCGGAAAAAAGGAATTCGAATAAACATTCCTGCGGCACAATGGAATTGTGAAACTTAGGCCATTATCCGTGCGCCTTTGGCAAGGTTTAAGGTGGTAGTTAGCCGGTATTTGTGCAGATATCCTATTTGTCAGGAAATCAAAAAACAAATCAAGTCGTCTCAAACGCCGTCTGCTCTCTAGAGTGGGTAGCGAGAGTTCATTAAGCATCGATGTGACGCTCGCAGTTCGGTCGAAACGGCCCGTGATTATGCGTGCTGCTCTTCTTTGAACACTTTCCAGTAACTGCGAGTCTTTTTTATTGGCCGGATCCCACACAGCACAGGCATATTCCAAAATGGGTCTGACAAGCGCGGTGTAGGTAAGCTGTTTTTGTGCTGATGGAGCATTTCTCAAGTTGCGAGTAACAAAGCCTAAAGTAGACATGGCCTTCTTCACCACAAGATTAATATGCATGCTCCAACTTAAGTTGCTGTTGAGGGTAACTCCGAGATACTTGTGACTGGTAACTACTTCAAGCGGAACAGAACCAATGAAATATGGATTGCTTATAGGCGCGGTGGGCACGCGGGAAGAAAAACACATCACTTTACTTTTTTGCGTATTAACACGCATTCCCCACCTCTCGCACCAGTTCGCGTGCCCAGATTGTTGAAAGCGTTGTTTCGCACATAAATAAATGTGATTGCAGCCTGTTCAATAGATAGATGGTCGCAGTTACATGACTTTTAATTTTGTTTACATGCTCTGTTTATGCCTCTAGTTTGAACAGAGATTATCGAATGCTTATCATACCGTTTAGAAATTAGGGTCCCATGGACATTTCTAAAAATCATATTTTTGTGATGCCATCTGGGGCCACCAGTCGCGTTATTGATTTTAACGCTCTACCTTTTAACGCCGCAGCGAGAACATTGCCAAATTGTTACCTAATAAGAATCGTCTGAATGCCCTTACGGAAAAGATCATGATTTTATCACAATAAAAATATCATGATTTTATTGTAGGGATTTGGCCTCACAATAAAATCATGATTTTATCATAACGGATGGGTTATGATTTTTCTATAATTTAGTCATGACTTTTTTATGATATAATCACGACTTATTATGATTTAATCGTGATTTAGTTGTGACCTCATCATGATAATGTCGTGTCCGGATTGTGTTTTTGCACAACTTTATTGTGATTTTATTATGATGGAAAAGCGATTTGACAAGGATTTTAGATTTTGGGGTCAAAATTGAAGCGCAAACACCACAATTTTCGTAGCGGGAACTCATTGCCCTCGCTTCCAGCTGTAATTGACATCACAATGATATGGACAGGAACAAGTGCACAACTTCAATTAAGCATTCAAGAGGAACAGATAATACAGGAAGAGTTTATACAACACTGAATGGGGAGAAAAGGTTGATCCATTTAACATTGCAAATTTTTGAAAAATAGAAAACGTTGAGTGTTGGGGAATTTCGGTGCTGAAAAAAGCCCGGTATGGAAATAAGGAGAAATTTGCTATAACGGTAAATTTCTAAATGTGATTTGCCACTGATTACGACTTCTAGATTTTCTCATATGCCCTCCAATTTTCTGTTTTCTTGCATTTTTGCTAAGAAAAGCAGTTAAAAATGGCAAAATTTGAAATAAAGAGACAAATTCTGAAAGGATACAGAGTAAAATTAGCGATGCAGCGAGTTTTATTGATTGCTTTCGCACTGGCGGAGACACGCACGTTCAATGCGCCTTGCTTTTCTCCGTCAACATTGCGCACATCAGTTGAACGGTTCCTGCTCGCCCATTCCCGGTTGCCGTTCCAAAAAAGACTTGTTTGCATATGTGAAGTCGAGGGCAACGTCGCGGACGCACACAATCGTCTAAATAGCCATCAGCAAGTGGTCAGTTGACAATAATCAGCAGGTAAATAACGTAAAAATACTGCAAAATGACCGCGAACTTCGCCGTCTTCAAATGTGGTGTTTGAAACTGTTTCCCATTTCGATTTCGCCTCCCTCTTTTAAAAATGCAACAGTTAAAAACAAAAGCGATGTTTTGCTGCAATTTTCATCGATTCGGCGAAGCACAGTTGGAAGTGCGTTGGGTCGAGAAACGAAAGTCCCAGGTTCGATTATCGTTCGAGGAAAAACTTTTACAAAATGTTCTGAGATTTTTTCAAACCAGAAACATTTCCACATGTTTTTTATTGTTGAGTTCAAGGCCTATCAGAATGACGGGTCACCTGATTGCTATTCTGTTTGTTTTGAAACCATGCTTCTTTCAGAATTTATGAAGGTAATCCGCTTTTGTTTTTCAAGAGTGCTTCATTGACACTGTTCACTTCTCATCTGTTTGCAACTTTAAACTAGGACAGAACGTTTGCATGTGCTTGCGTTTTGCCCAAGATTCATTCCTCGAGAACTTGCGAGTAACCCAGCGATCAGCCATTCGTATTCAACAACTGAGCGCAGACAGTATTGGACGGCCTTGCTCGGCCTAATCTCATGTCCCAACAAACAAACCCATATTTCTCAACTCAACATATTCCCGAATAAAAGCACAGTCCCTGCAGTCTGTTTTTCTGCAAGTTTGCATCTGAAACTGATGCAACACAGCACGCATTGCCTCCGAAATTTCGCTTTCTGATTGGAGCGAGCAATCCAGAAGAGTTGCAGTTCCGAATTCCCCAACTACATCAGAAACATCAAATAACGAGACGAACCATTTGATTTGGCCCCTCCACTTTTTTCGTAACGGGCTCAAAGGTGTCATCTTGCGGCAAAGCCACCAAGTGGGAAGAGAACGTCGGTAAAGATGACCCACTCCCTCAGCATAAAGTTGAAAAAAATCACAAAGCGCTTTCTCCCTCAGTATAAAGTTGGAAAAAATCACAAAGCGCTTTCTTCGCACAGTTTGGGGTCATGTATATCCTCAAATTCAGTCGAAGTATATTTTCGAGTCATCCGTTTCCAAATACGTTGGCTTGACATGACAAAAGCTAAGCGGAATGAGGGCAACCGGCTGAATTTGGACCTAAAAGAGCAAAAACAAATGGGGGAAAATTGCCGTTTTTTGTGTTGCTGGAGCAGGAGAAACAACTTGATGGACGTGAAAGCGCTTGCTTTGTCATTGCGCACAAAATTTGTCCGTTTGTTCAAATTGCGATTTTCAGGCAGAGAAAACCGAAAAGCCGTCGTGGCTCAGTGGTAGAACCACTGAGCCGCAGACTTCGTGACTGATTTTGCATTATGCGTGTCGCAGGTTCAAGTCCCATGCAGCGCTCCGTATTTTTTCAGAAATGTCCATGGCGCTGGCCATCTCTCGGTGAAGGAACCAACCTCAAATTCAATTTGGACACCACCCAAAATGGCAAATGGTTCATCTCGTTTTGAAAATCTCTGAACTACATGTGGAAGGGCCCAATTTCGCAGACGAATGGGTGAGATTTTTATTTATCATCGAAACACAGAGGAGCAAATCACGTCAGCGAGCTTGCTGGGTGCATCCTAATGTACTGGGTAATTTACTACGCCCAAAAGACACGCGCTCAAAGGAATACAAGAGCAAAGCAGTCAGGTGTGCAAATTTTTGAAGCTGCGTTTGCCTTTGCTTCTTGGGTGTCGCCATCAACAGTCTGTTTTGCCCCATTTTTCTTCTGGCCCTTTTGCCCTGCATCACTATGCAATTTCACCCAAAAGTCGGGTTATCATGCCAAGTAAGATTACCTTCATAACACGCTCAGCAAATTGTGACACAAAATTAGCTTGATGCGTGCAGCACACTTACGTTCTCTGCTTTCGGCATTTCAATTTCACCATGGGAACACCATCGCATTCCAATGGGTTCTCCATGGTTTCATGGATTTCGAGAGAACCTATGGGATTCCTTGGGAAAACCATGGGGAACCCATGGCATCAAAAAACCGGTTTTCGTTTCGTCTCTAGGGCTGCGGTGCATTTTATTGCGTGCTTTTGATCACATTGGAACATTGGAAGGGATATGCAGCGACACAGCAGCGGGCTGCTGTGTCGTTGCATATCCGTTGCAATGTTTGGAATGATAAAAAATGCACAAAATCTCCCAATCTGAGCTGTGATGAACAACAGTTCGTGACACCTGTACACTGGCCGCAGTTTTGATTCTGCTCCGTGATGGCATGTCACTGCGACGAAGCATCTCGGCGATGAAAGGTCCCAGTCAACCAAAAGTCCGATCGCCAAAGCCCTAAAACTTTTCCATGGGAATCCCAAGGGAACCGTTACGTCCCCAAGGGATTCCCGGATTCCTACGGGAATACAAAAAAAAATTTTGCAGATTCTCAGTGGCGACTTTGATGGAGGATATTTTGAAGCAAGATATCGACATCCGCATTCACGCCAGTTTCAAGCCGTCATGATAATATCGTGATTTTTTCATGATAATATCACAACTCGTTTTTTGTTTCCAATGTTTATGATAAAATCATGACGAAATCATGATATATCCATGACAAAGTCATGAACGAGAACGAATCACGATGAAATCATGATAAAATCATGATAAATTCCTCTATCATGATTTTATTATGATATTTTTGCATAAAAATCATGACATCTTCCGCAACATGATCTTATCATGATAAAATTATGATATTATGACGATATCATGATAAAATCATGAAAATATTGTGACAATTTTCGTAAGGGTGTCACGTTAAATATCACTCTCTCCTTCATTTATTGAGCGTCTTTCAATTCGGAAGTCTTGAAATGCTGATAAATAGTGATTTCGTCGAAACTGGAAATCTAGCAGCCCATTTCAGTAACAAGCGGTGATTGTACAAGGAATTTCAAGTTATCTTCGAAGTCAAATTTGACGAATTTCTTTCTAACAGCTTAAAATATTAACGAATAAGAAAGCCCTCTAGCATTACCATCAAATTTCGGAATCAATTTGGTGACAGCGATTTCCAGTTGACGTTGGCTGTCATCAGAGAAGAGCTTCGAAGGATCGCCGCTGTTCAATTGGCTCTCGAGTAGATCGAAATTCTGAACTGTGCACGCTTCCAGCTGACCTTCAGTAAGTCCTGCAGTAACTCCGAGTTTATGGGGACCGGTCACTCTGCCAGCTCGCCTGGCCTTTATATCCTCGGCGATTGCATTGAATAAAGGAAGATACTTCTTCAATTTTGGAGCAACACTCACTAAATTGTAAAATTTGTTTGATATAAATGTTGTGGTCAGAAACAAATACGGAGTATTCCAGATAATATTTGCCTGCATTTGCTTGCTTTCAGTCAGCAAGTATTCCATCATAGATAACAACATCATGTATTAAAATTAGCCTGCCAATAGTTTTTAGAGTTGACATAATTCTTTCGCTGTTTTGGCAGTTTTTTTTTACTTTTTTTCGTTTTAAGCGATAATTCCGATGATGTAGTTGATCTACGCACCTTGAAACGTGCCAAAAAAATGTCCGCAACCTTCTCAAATTTTGGAGTAAATTTTTACACTGATAATTATTTTGAATTTTACCAAGTAGTATACAGGATATCCCGTAAATCAACCACCGCAATTCACAATTGATTGCCCATGACCATAGAAATCGAACTTAATCAGGGGAAAAAGTGATCCGACTCCCCATTACTGAGTTATGTCCCCCCAAAACGCCCCAAACTTTTGGGGTATTAATGCGGGAGGCAGGTTTTTTTTGTAGAACTGTCAAATGTTCAGGATAGATTCCATAAAACGAGTAAAATAAAAAATGTTCAGTGACGAAAAACCGCCCGAGCCTCCACTTTCACGCCCCCACAAACAATCCAAAAAAGCCCAATTTGGGTTGTTTTGGGGAAACTGAGATATGGAGATTGGGGGTCGTCGCAAAAAAGCCATTTTTCGAAGGCAGATTCCCAAAGATATACGAAACAAAAAATGTTCAGTGGAAAAACGTCCTATGACCCTCCATTTCCATGCAGAGCCATTCAAAAACCGCTAAAAAGCTTCCCGTTCTCAGGGGGTTACGAGTGGTACCATGGTAATATTGTGCGTTTCCATGGCAACAATCGTAACCCCCAGAGAACGAGAAGCTTTTTAGCGGTTTTAGAATGGCTCTGGGTGGAAATGGAGGGTCATAGGACGTTTTTCCACTGAACATTTTTTGTTTCGTATATCTTTGGGAATCTGCCTTCGAAAAATGGCTTTTATGCGACGACCCGCAATCTCCATATCTCAGTTTCCCCAAAACAACCCAAATTGGGCTTTTTTGGATTGTTTGGGGGCACTGCGTGGAATTGGAGTCCCGGACGGTTTTTTGACACTTAACATATTATTGTTTCACTCGTTTCATAGAACCTGTCCTGAAAATTAGACAATTCTACGATGAAATCTTACCTCCCCAATTAATACCCTAAAAGGGTCCATTTTGGGGGGATTTGGGGGGATTTGGGGGACATACCTCAGTAATGGGGGGTCGAATCACTTTTTTCCATTGATTAAGTTCGATTTGTAAGGTCATGGGGAATCTGTTCCGATATTTCGGTGGGTAGATTTACGGGACTCCCTGTATTCTTTGCGCCATAAGTTTCCCATCATATGAACCATCATTTTTTGTGTATTCTGCCATCCTGAAGTTGTGCATCAAGCAAGACTGGTTATTTGGAGTCGGAATCTCGAGTAGCCGTTTCTGTCGGTCAACTCGGACTGAAATGGCAGACTCGAATAAATAAAATAAATAAACAAAAATTAACCGCTGGCCGTTGGTGTACCTCATTCCGCCGCCATGTTGCACCCAACACCCTCCATTTTAAGAACGACCACCAGACGAACACCCTGCCTTCACTCTGGCTGATGAGTACAAACGAGTGGATAGCATCCTGCCGTACTGAGCGTCTATTTCACAGTTAATACGGTGCAAACCCTTTTCTTCCATTTGACGGGAGAATCGTGGCGCATACTATAAAAAAGGGTGTTCGGCGAAAATGGAAACGTTAATCGCACCTATTTTTTGGCGAGGCTGACGTCGGGAACGGTCGACAACAAACGCGTATGTCGAGATAATTTTTTTTAAATGTTGTTCAGCGCGAGAAAAAAAAACAAATTGTGATTTCATTGTTTTAATCGGGAATGACAAAAGTCCTACGAGCAAGTGCCTGCGCCTCAATGACAGGGTGTTCGGATTGCGCTGCCTGCAATTCGGTAAGGTTCAGCAGCCATAATTTATTCTTACACAACTTCAGGCCATGACAGTTTTCCAGACAGATTTGTTCGTTTCGACAGAAACGTCGCAAACCGTTGAAATTTTGACTTGGTGCTCAACACTGTGCATTTCACTCTGCGAAGCACACACCTCAGTCGTTGCTCCACAGTCAAGACGATTCATTCTGACGACCAATGCTGCTTTCAAGTGTTTGTGATCATGTCGAACTGCAGCTGTTGTCATCAGCCACCACCTGGACGGACAGGACCCGGCCTGGGCGGTGCGCCCACGTGGGCGCACCGCCCTTCCATTTTCGCAAATGCAAGGAGTAGAATATGCAATTTTGTCCATCTCCAGTCGCAATTGAGTCCCCTCATCGTGTATGCCTAGGTAGAACCACTGGCCCACCCTGTTGCGATTGCATTTACCAAAGTTAAAACAGTGTTTATTATTGATGTGTCGTGCACACACAGATGGAACGACGATAACGTGTTTGAAAACTCGCCAGATATTGCTCGCTGATTATCGTAATCGAATCACACCGCAGGTGTTCGACAGCAGAGCTACGTCTCTCCAATGGACACGGCCACTCGCTGGCAATCTTCTTCGTTTCCTTTTTCGCAGAACGCCATGTATATGCGTTAATGAATGATGCTTGACGAAAGGTACACCACTGGCGAAATTCGATTCATGTCATAAATCAAACATAACTTCTTCCGCTCTGAAGCTGCTTTCGTAAGTCAGATTTTCAAAACATTATCATCTTGGGTATCATCACCTCTAACAGAGAAAGTTGACTTTAAAATTGCACGTTTCGCAAACAATCATTGTTTCTGGGAGACAGAGCATCACTCGCAGCAGCACTCACTGTTGACCAAAGTGCAGTTGGCCTGTCCGACCTCCTGGTACAGTGTATTGCTGCCTGCTGTGGCGCACACCTTATACGGTGAAGAAAACGCCTTTCAACGGTTCATTGAACCGGGCCTGAAGAAGGCACGACACTTTCGTGCCAAAACCGCGGTAGCACTTCCTATACCAACCACTTGGGATCGGTAAAAACTGTGCGTAAGCACAACAGCCATAAATATGACCCAAGGAAACCTAAATCATTTTAATCATTGTTTCATCGCCTTTGACACTACAATTTGATTTTACAGTTGCAACATTAATAAGGGGATGAAAGTGGATGACTAAGTGGGTGATCCAGAAATCATGGTGATTGAGAGAGAGTACCTACTGGGTGGTAAATTTCTTTTTGGGTTTTTCTTTGCTTAATTTTGCCCACTTAACCCGCAGGTAAGGTTAGGATGGTAAAGTTATTCAATTTAGTTTAGTTTATGTTAGGTTAGGATTGGTTCGATTAGTTAGGTATGTTAGGTGGCGTATGTTCAGCCCTCCTGATAGGATGATCAGGTTCCTTCCCCCTCGTTCCAAGTGTACGTAATTTCATGGGCATAACCTGCGCAAAATCTAACTCAACCTATCCTTACCTAACCTAGCCTATTCTAATCAACAAAACCTTACCTAAACCAAGGACCGGTTGAACAATGCTCACACGTTAAGTGACACAAAGAAAAAAAACAAAAAAGACGTTTACCGCTCAGTATTTTCCATCCATCACCAAGGGTTCAAGGTTACCCGAATGACGTATTGAAAGGTTCTCGATTGTCCGCCTTTATTCACGAGTGTCGGAATAGAACCCGGTTCTGCATCGTTGCCCTCGTTAGATTAGATTACCCACGGACACCGATTTCGTCATGCGTTTTATTTATTTTATTTATCCGAGATGGTAAAAAAATTTAAGTGCGATTGTTTCTCATTGATTTAACTCAACCCATTCTGGTTTGCGTCGCGAGAGCAGAGAACGCGTTGTTTGCGCGTTGTTTGCGCGTTGTTCTTCTCACTTGGCAAAATAGTGCCATAACAAAACGTACAAGACAAACAACGGTTCGCAATACACCAAAATGTTTGAAATGATACCCCTGCTTTTAAGTGTCCTCAAAGATCATATACCAGTCCTCATTGGCTGTAAATGAGCGAATAATTAAAATTCAGGTGGAATTCTGAAATTCATCGAATTATATATGCCTATTCCCCGCTGCACTTTTGGAAACTTCAGAGGACCAAAAACCCGAATGAGGTCTGGGTCCATTTTTCTGCATTTCCGGAACCCAAAAAACCCAGAATGGAGAAACTAAACAATGTCCAGTTTTGGTAAAAATTTTAACTTCGTTGTCAGAACATACCCTGAAAATATGAAAATATCAACACTATTTTTAGACGCATATTGTCGGCCAACAGTTTTGCAGACAGGGAAATGACTTCTCAGGCAACTCGGTGTTTCCTGGGTTGTCTCCAAGAAGATGAACTTCTGGGTCGTTTCCAAGCAGACGCCTCATGTCGGCCAATAGTTTTGCAGACAGGGAAATGTCTTCTCTGACAACTCGACATTTTCCTGGGTTGTTGCCTAGTAGATGAACTACTGGTAACTCATCCTGTCGGCCAATAGTTTTGCAGAAAGGGAAATGACTTCTCCGGCATCTCGACGTTTTTCTGGGTTGTTTCCAAACAGATGAACGAGTGGATTGTTACCAAGTAGACTCACCCTGTCGGCCAAGAGTTTTGCAGACAGGGAAATGACTTGTCCGGCATCTCGACGTTTTCCTGGGTTGTTTCCAAGTAATGACCGACTGGGTTGTTTCCAAGTTGACGCATCCTGTCGGCCAATAGTTTTGCAGACAGGGAAGTGACTTCTCCGGCATATCGACGTTTTCCTGGATTGTTTCCAAGTAGATGCCATAATAGTTTGTTTCCAAGTGGACGCATCCTGTCGGCAAATAGTTTTGCAGATGGGGAAGTATCTTCTCAGGCAACTCGACGTTTTCCTGGGATGTTTCCAAGTATAGATGAACGACTGGGTTTATTCCAAGTAGGCGCATCCTGTCGGCCAATAGTTTTGCAGACAGGAAAATGACTTCTCCGGCATCTCGGCGTTTTCCTGGGTTGTTTCCAAGTAGATGCCATAATAGTTTGTTTCCAAGTGGACGCAATCTGTCGGCCAATAGTTTTGCAGACAGGGAAGTGACTTCTCCGGCATATCGACGTTTTCCTGGGTTGTTTCCAAGTAGATCCACAAGACCAGGCAGCATACCTGTATTTAAAACTTTCCTGTTCGGAACTGAATACCACTTTGTTTGGAAGATTTTTATCTGGTGCCATTGTTAATGACCATTCCCGTAAATTCTGGAGTTATTTAAAATCCCGGCGTAAAGAATCTGGAATTCCGACATTGATAAATCCTGTGGATAACGCAATTGTTACTGAGCCTTTACACAAAGCATCTGTTTTAAATTCATACTTTGCCTCTGTTTTTTCACCGCTTTCCATTGCTATTGTTGATCCAGCAGCCGCCAGCCAAGTGACGCGATCCTCCCAGGACCCACAAATTCCCTTGCACTTTCATCATCGTGGACTGCTAACTCTTCTTCGTCGCGTAAAGGCAAAAAAGCCCCCTGGTCCTGATGGCATACCCGGCAGGCTTATCAAGGAGCTTGCCACATCTTTGAGTGTCCCGTTAGCTGCCTTTTTTAACCTGATCCACAGAACTGGTGTCATACCTGACGATTGGAAAAATGCGACCGTCATCCCAATTCGTAAAAAAGGCGCCCCTGCCGACAGGCCCGAGGGATACCGACCAATCTCGCTAACCTGCATTTTCTCAAAGCTGGTTTGAACGCATCCTCTCGAACTACATAACCGTATATTTGGATAACATTAATTTTTTGCATCCCAATCAATTTGGTTTTCGACGCACTTGCGAGTCGCAACTGGTCCTCTTTGCAGATGATATCGCTCGAAGCCTTGACGCCGGAGTGCCTGTAGACGCAATCTTCCTAGATTTGACAAAAGCATTTGATCTGATCTCACATGCCAAGCTTCTTGATAAGCTTACACTTTTAGGCTTGCCATGCAGCATTATCGCCCTTGTTAAATCCTTTATAACCAACAGGACCCAGAAAGTTAGACTTCAAGGTCCAAATTCCCTTTCAATTCCTGTTACATCCGGTGTCCCCCAAGGCAGTGTAATAGGCCCACTACTTTTCTTGATTTACATTAATGATATTGCAGAAAATGTCACGAGGTCAATTCGTATGTTTGCCGACGACGTTGTTCTATACAGGCCAGTCCACAATCAAAACGATTCCACTAGGCTGGCGGCTGATCTGTCCAGTATAAGCAGCTGGTGCGACAAGTGGGGCATGAAAATTAATGTAGGTAAATCCAAAGTCCTTCGCTTTGGTGGCCATGCGAACCACTTCCCTTATTCCGTTGGAGGAGTTCCCTTGGAAGTTGTATCACGTTTAAAATATGTCGGTGTTCTCTTCACGGATGACCTTAGTTGGTCTCCGCATGTTAGTGATGTGGTCAAAAAGGCTTCTTCTACCTTGGGTTATATCATGCGGAATCTTACTGGAGCTAATGTTGAGCAAAAAAAGCGCGCCTATGTCTCATTAGTCTTACCCATTCTCGAATATGCTTCTGCTGTGTGGAACCCCTGGAAAGTTTCGGACATCCATGCAATTGAAAGTGTCCAGCGTCGAGCCACCCGGGTTATAACGAGCACATATGATCGCCACGCTAGCGTTTCTGCTGTACTCTCGCAACTTGGACTTCCTTCTTTGGCCAGTAGGCGTCGTTCCCATTGCATAAACCTGTTTCGAGATATTCTTATTGGTGAGGTCGATTTCTCTTTCCCGCCGTGCTACTCTCAGAAAGCCGTTCAACGACGGACTGACAATGGGTTCAGCTTCGTAATTCCCCGGGCTAGACGCAACATTTATAAAAATTCCTTTTTCCCATTTGCTATATCATGCTGGAATGGCCTTCCGCGTAGCTCACCACTCATAACCAGTGTCGGCAATGTATCTGATGCTGTTCCCGCATAATTTTCAATTGGTGTCCCTTTTGTCGCACCATCAATTTGTTCCCTTTAGACGTTTTCATGTCTGACAATAATTTTTATTTCATGACCTGCATTTTTGCTCTCTGATTTGCATTTTCGTACTTTTTTTTTCTCTGATTCGTTTTTAACTTGATTAGTCATTTAACTTGATTTGTCTTCTTTTGTCCATGACTTTGCTGCAAAGCTGTAATCATAGGTCTAGGTAAACACAGCAACCAATCCATTTGTTGTTGTAATTGTTGAAATATAGGAATAATAATAATAGATGCCATAATAGTTTGTTTCCAAGTGGACGCATCCTGTCGGCCAATAGTTTTGCAGACAGGGAAGTGACTTCTCCGGCATATCGACGTTTTCCTGGGTTGTTTCCAAGTAGATGCCATAACGGCTTGTTTCCAAGTAGGCGCATCCTGTCGGCCAATAGTTTTGGAGATAAGGAAATGACTACTCTGGCGACTCGACGTTTTTGTGGGTTGTTTCCAAGGAGATGCCATACTTTCATGTAAATTTTAACGGGGCTTAGATGAGTCATATAAAAATAAATGAACCTTGACATGAAATGTCGATTATTGGCTGAATGGGAGCTAACAAAGGACTTTGATCAACCCAACTTATTTTCCCAACTTACGCTAATATTAACAGCTTATTCAGTTCAGCATAGTATACACCAAACTTTGGTTGGTGTATTCTCTCTCACAACCATTTTTCTAACCTTTGGCCATTGCATTGAATGTCGATAACTCATTAATTTCTTCCATTATTTTGTCCATCTGCTCATCATCACCAGTGTAGCACTCAAATCCATTTGATTCAATGTAGGCCTTCTGCCGACGTGTCAAGTACACAAACGGTTTCTGTGTTTCCCAGTCGCTGTTGTTGTCAGCAATACTCTTTTCTAGAATATCTGCGGGTGTGTCTTCAAGGTTCGTTTCAAAAACAGTGTCTTCACTTGCCATTATTTCATCGAAAGCCGTCTTCACACAGGCTGCAACAAGAAACGCGAATGTTTATAAATACAACGTTTCTGACAATACAAAATAGAAAGTAAATTTTCTTGAGATGCAGCACTTTCCCGCACGATACTATGTTATCTGGTAGATCTAATTACTGCAGGAGGTGCACCTAAACTTCAGTATGCTACCCTCTGGCGGCAAACTTCGGCATGCGAAAAATTCCACATGAATCAAACACATTATGCTTTAAACAACTAATCTTTTTCCATCAATTTGTTATGATATCGATGACAGTGGCAATAACGTCTATCAATTTAACTTCATCCACCTTCAGCAAGACGGCATGCTTACTGGAGACCTTTTTCAAGAGCAACGACGAGTCGCCAGCTCAGCTATTTGAGTCTGAACACCCATGTGAACGGCCCTCATGAGCTGTTCCCGCATCGTGAGTGATGGGTTTGATGATTTCACAACATTTGAAATATCAGTGCTGCGATATGGGCTCGAGAGAGAACGAAAGCGATATGTTGTTGTATCAATGTTGTCCTACACAAACTTCGCCAAGAATCTATCGTGTCGCCTGTGGCGTTGCCGTTCTCTGTTAAAGAATTCGAGATGAATCGACATGCAGATGAAGCTATGCAGCCCGAAACCTTGGCCTCCATGACTCCCCTGTCCATTTACCATGCGTCTACCAAGATTTGTTTGCCGACTTGGTTTCCAGTGGAAAAAAATAGAAAGGCTCAGAAGCGATGCATCCTTTGACGGAATGAACGATATTTGTCTGTTATTAACACAAAGAACATTTAATTTGCATCTCTGCGCTGTGTTGTTTTGTTGAAATGTATTAATCTATTAGGACGTTGAATTTGATTTTTGTTGCAGCACAAGGGTGTCAAACTGCATCCTTCTCTTGTGGATTGATAACAAACGGCATTTGAAACATTAATTCGTTGTACTTGGTTTTACTTCTTCCATCAAAATGCCACCTGAATTGATGGACACCAGTAATCTGGCCTGGCCATCTTTCCGCCGTTGGCATCAGACGCTTTATTTTAGTTTCAATAAAAAGGTTTAGATGGAAACCAGGCGGCCAGTGATGTGCCAGCGGCCTGTTGACCGGAAACCGTGATCGGAACAATCACAAACTCCATAGCACATATTCGTCATTTTTATTGTGGCAGCTAATTCCTTTGAAATTGTAAATGAACCAACCGTTCGGCAAATTGTTCAAGTTGCATACACTTATGTGAATTGTCCAGTGCACGCACTGTACATGAACCAACCGTCACAAAGACATTGAGCACCATTTGTGCTAAATAGGAAACCAATGCAAGAATAGCCGAATGCGTTCTCACGCATTTTTCTTCTCAGAGCAAATATTTATCAAGTTTTACAGCCTAAAACGCGCCTTGATCTTTATCCGACGAAAACCGTTCAGCCAATTCTCGGACACTTTGGCAGGTTGAAAAACTTGGCCTCTTGAGAGGAGCGCAATCCCCAGTAATAACGTTATTCAAGAACAGCAAGGCTTTTTAAAAAAACATGCGGAGAGTAAATACCTCGTTCTGCAGACTCTTGCTGTTGTGGATGAGCTTCTTGCCGGCGCGCGCAAGGGAAGCGAAATGCAGTCGGGAATTCTACATTTGCCATTTCGCACAGAGCACATTCTTGAGCCTCAATGTCTTATAGTTGCTACCTCTACAACTGCATCGCGACTACCTCTACAACTGCGCACAGCGGTTTACCTTGGAATTGTCCAGTTCATTCGTATTAGACAATTTCACTGGAAATACCTGTTACATAAAAACAAAGGCACCTGCGTCTTGAAAAAACTGTCAGCGCATCTTTGTGGAATGAACCTCGCAAAGCTGTGCAACGGCAGAATCATGATGATGAAAACCCGTTAAAAGATAACGATAGCGTCGGGTGCGAATTTCTCAATTCCAAAACAAATCGCCAGAATTTCGACCAATCAGGTGCCTACCCAAATTAAAACCGCGATTACGACATCTAAAGCTAATCTAGCCGAACCTAACCTGACGTAATCAAACCAAACCCAAAACTTTCCTCTTCCTGGTGTCAACTACCACCACTGGTGTCAGAAACACTTCGGTTTTTTCAAAAAAAAATATCCAAAATTTTTACCGCAGTATTCGAACCACTACCACGGTGACCTCCGCATTGGCAGCACGTTGTGCAGACCACTTGGCCACACAGGCTGCTGCTGGAAATCGCTTCGGAAATGCGTATTTATGAAACTGTTTTAAAATTGGGTCATACGATTTCGGTTGCATCCGATTGGTCGAAATTCCGGCGATTTGTTTGGAATTTAGAAATTGGAGCGTCGGGCTTGTGTTTTTTTTGCAAAAACGTACAAAACACACGATTCCAACAACCACACCGCGTACGCATAGACAAGAATAGAAATATGCAGCTATTGTCTCGTCCCTTGTGCGTTTCTAAGGTCCTTGCCCGGTTTGCATTTCGACAGCCCGGGTTATTTATTTATTTATTTTATTTATTTATAAAGCAAAAAATTCCACAAAGTACTTGGTGGAATGACAAGAATCGTAGCCGAAGCTGAGTCATAGGCTAAAACAGCAAGCGAAAGTCGAAAATCATGGACTGCGGACAAGAAATACTCAAAAAAAAACTTCGATGAACATAAAAGCACACAACAATCAAGCAATCGTGGTGCGAGAAATGCGGCGACAAGCGGCTGTAATTAAATTTGAGCTTTTCGGAAGCGCATTCCACTCAGACATCGTTCTGGGGAAAAAAGAATTAAAGTAGATGTTTCGCCTGCAGAATGGAAGCACATACGCCAAACCATTATCTGTCCTGCGTTGAACTGCTTTGAAGCCATAATGAGTGGGTATGGGACAATCGATGTCCTGAACGACAAAATTGAACAATAGGTTAAGGCAATGGTTTCTGCGCCTGGATTCAAGTGTGGGGAGTTCCAAGTCAAGTAACAGGGAAGTGACGCTCGCGAACCTGTCATAGTTGCCAGTAATTACTCTCGCTGCACGGCGCTGAACATTTTCAAGGGATTGAATTTCATTCCTTTTATACGGACTCCATACCGCGCAGGAATATTCCAAGATTGGAAGAACGAGACTAATAAATGCTTGCCTTTTTTGCTGAATGGGAGCATTCTTTAAATTTCTGTAGATGTACCCAATGGTCGCGGAAGCCTTCTTGACAACCGAATCGATGTGAGAGTCCCAGCTCAGGTCATTTGAAAGTATAACCCCTAAGTATTTGAACTCAGACACAACTTCTAGGCGATCACCATTGATATTATAATCCGGCGGGTGGGTAGCAGCACGATGTCCAAAATGAACTATCTTGGATTTACCGGTGTTTACTCGCATTCCCCATTTCTCGCACCACGTTGATATCAAACATAAGTCAGTTGCCAGTGCCGCGCAGTCAAGTGCAGAGCAGATGGGCCTGTACAGAACGACATCGTCTGCAAACAAGCGGATAGAGGATTTGATGCCATCCGCGATGTCATTTATGTAAATTAGAAAGAGGAGAGGTCCAATGACACTCCCCTGCGGAACTCCAGATGTCACGCTCACAGAGTCTGAAAGTGAACCTTGGATATTAACTTGTTGGGACCTATTTGAGAGAAATGCTTCGACCACTCTAACCAACTGGGGGTATGCCTATGACAGTTAGCTTTCGAACGAGTTTGATACGGCACACCAAATCGAAGGCTTTCGTTAAATCAAGGAAGGCTGAGTGAACAGGAACATTGTTGTCAAGAGACCGTGCAATGTCGTCGACGAATAGGACGAGTTGCGACTCGCATGAACGCTTTGTCCTGAATCCGAATTGATTTGGGTGCAAGTAATTTGTGTGCGCGAGGAAGGATAGAACATACGAACAAACAACACGTTCAAAAATCTTTGAAACAATGCACGTTAAAGAAATTGGGCGATAACTTTGGACAGCATTCGCGGAGCAGCCTTTCTTGGGAATAGGCGTCACTATTGCCTTCTTCCAATCTAAGGGGATCTCACCCGTGGCGCAATTTGGTTGAAAAGAGCAGCCAAAGGGGCGGCAAGAGAAGTGGCCAATTCCTTTATCAATCTTCCAGGCAAACCATCAGGGCCAGGCGGTTTGTTGGTTTTAATTCGACTCAAAAGTTTGTAGACACCCGCCGCGGAAAAAGAAGATTGGTTCGAGGGAATCGACAGTTGGAGCATCGACAACAGCGGCACTGGCATCTGAGTCGGCTGGCAAATAAGAGCTAGGAACAGAAAAGACACTAGCAAAATGACGGTTAAGCATGTTGGCTGTGGAAACAGGGGAATTTGAAATATTGCCTTCTGCGTCGGTGATTTGAGGGAATGTCTTGGTTTTTCTGAGTGATTTTAAGTATGACCAAAATTGCTTGGAATAATTGCTCGAAATTGCACGCGATATAAAGGTTCCGAATAGGGTCGAGTTTAGCGTTGCACACTCATCTCTCAAGGATTCGTACCGAATGCGATGCATTGCAGTGCCCCGTTTTTTGAACAAAGCATGAGCCTTTCTCTTCTTGCGAAACAGTGACTGCAGTTTCCGGTTGACCCAAGGGAACTTACTGCTGCATTTTTTTCGCTTGTCAGGGATTGTGTTCAAGCACGAAAGAAGAGTATGTTTAATGGTAGTCCACACATCATTGACAGACCTGGATGCAATACTATCGTTGAAGAATAGGGGGTTGGTCATAAGTGAGGAATTTAGTCGGAGCCAGTCAACTGTTTCGTAATTTTTAACGACGAAAAATTTTTTACCATGAGATGTACGCTCATTTTTGTCTGACGGAAAGGTTAAAAGAACGGCTTCATGATCTGAGATACCTGGAACAACCGAGGTTTTGGGAGAAGGAAAATTAAAATTGGTTAGCGCTAAGTCAAGCAGGTTAGCAGAATTTTTTGAAATCCTAGTTGGTTCAAGAACATGCTGATTTAAAGCAAACGAATTAATGATATTAAAAACAAACAAATCATTAGCATTTTGGCGGCATGGACCGTTGGGAAATGATAAAAGCGATGGGCAGTTGAAATCTCCCCCGATTAAAAAACGATTACCTTCACAATGATATTTAACCGAATCGTAGAAATCATTGAAAATTTCATCATCAACTTTGAGATGAGGTTAAGGCGATTCGGTACTAACATTGTCCGGTCTTGTTCAAACAGCCCATTCCTATAGGTTAGGGACACCCGAACACGGCAGAAACGCTAACAACAGCTTCACATTTCCATCACATACCATCTGCTTGGCGAAGATATGGATTAACAAGCGAAAAATACGTCCTGCTCGCCTAAAATTATTGTTATCGTACGTAATTACTTCAGAATTTTACCTTTTTCAAGCTCAGAAAATTCAGTGTCTTGAAGGGCGCGAGATTTCCTGAATTTCCGTGAAAAGTGTAATTTTTGTTTAACCTTGAATAGCAATCATCAGTCTTTCTGAACGCATCCTCTTTCGAAGTCCGTCACTTCTCGCCCCTTCGTGCACTATCAACCTTATCCGCCAAATCCTTCACATTGGAAATTTTAAAATCGCTATTAACCGGCATTTTATCACGCATGTATTGAAAGAACCCTGAAAACATGTAATGGTTATGTTAAAAAACTGTACGAAGAACAGTTTACCAAAAAATCTTTGAACATTAGGAGACATTTTAAGGTCGAGCATTTGCAGAGTATCCAATTCCAACAGGGCTTGATGTTGTATCACACCTTACACGAATGTCATAATGTTTTGTGACTTACGCTCGTATGCTGGCAATGATTGTAAATTACGCTTGGTTAAACAAATACCATATGCAAAGACAAATCAGTCAAAGTCCGATGTGGTTTATAGCTTCTGTTGTTAAAAGCTTCTAAACATTTGTAGTCGGTATGCAGCCTGACGCTATGCTCTCTCGCTGTCAGCAAAAAAACATCATTAAGCGTTCAGAAAATAACCGGCTGGTTTGATACTCCTCCTGAGGTTCGCGTAATTGAAACGTTACGGCGCAGCAAGGTACGATTTTGCGAAGACTTTGGTGCTCGTGTGATTCTGGATTTTCCATAGGGCAGGATTGCCGGCAGCGAAACATGAATACTAGGATATGGGACATTGATATTGTATATAACAAAAGCCGAAAATCTCTCTGATATTTTTCAGTAAAGGCAAACGATCGTCTTTTGAGGACTGCTCATTGGCAGGCATAGCGCCGGGAATACGTTCGTCGCTGCCATCCAGTCTCAGGCTCCCCGTCGAAAAAGGGATCGGTGACTCTCATGAACTTATCGCTGTTTCAAAGGAAATTGGGAAGGATCGACCGCAGTCCTCATTTTTGATAAAAATTGCTGGCAGCTTTTGAGATCATAGTACAGGATGAAACCCACACTATGTTCAATTGTTTTACCGACGAATGTTAACAAAGATTTTTGGCGATCAGACTTTGGTTCATTTTTCTCGCCGATCGTGTTTGCAGATTTTTGGAGCTAAAGCCGTGTTTGGCGTTGGAGATAACTGGAGGTGCCCGCTAGCGAAAATATAATTTTGAGTTACAGCATATGTACAGATGTGTAAAAACCGTTGGTCATGTTGCATGGTGATTCGGTTGCGAACAAATAATGAAAAGTGACGTTTTGTCGTCCGATAACATCTGGGGGTATTAGCGCCAAAAGCATGACGTTACACTCGAAATACGGTATCACTCTACAGTGTGTATCACACTACAGTGTGTATCACACTACAGTGTGTATCACACTACAGTGTGTATCACACTACAGTGTGTATCACACTACAGTGTGTATCACACTGCAGTGTGTATCACTCTACAGCGTTATCACTCTGTATAAGTGGCTCGAAAACATTAACAGTTTAAAACAAGTTTGTGCACGAAGAAAACACCTTAAATCCGGAAGAGAAACATGGAATATCACCTAAAAGTGAATAGGTAGATGTTTAAACCCCGAAATTAAAAAAAAATCGTAGCGTGCAAAATGATAACATTTTAACAAAATAAATAGAGACAATATAGCAAACATAAAACAAAACATTTGACAAAAACGTGTGTAGATTTTTTTTATCAAGAAGGACTAATCTAGACGCATCTAGATTTTCGGCAGCATGCAGCCAGCCATAAAAGTTACGAAAAATTGGGACATACAACAAAATGTAAAACAAAAAAAAAGAAACTAAAATAACTTGCGGAGGGTGACGGGAGCATGTTTCCAAAAAGCTCTCGATGGCAGTCCAGCATGCTTTATTCAGTAGTACGTAACTGTTGCATGAGCTTCAATACAGTGACAATAAGTCTTTGAATGTTTGCCTTACGTTGCAGTCGGTTATCCATTGCATCAATAAATCCGACCGATTTCGTTAAGAGAGTTTCCTCCGCTTGTGACAATGCCTGGCTGGTATCCCACTGCTCACGAGGTATGTCAAACGTTAATGATGGCGAGGAATCTCCCCAGGTGTAATCGTAGAATAAGCTACCTCCTTTCGAGTTCAAGTTCGCAAATTTGACGAAATGCATCAGCCGTTCCATGTAATATTCCTTGTTTGGTCCGTTGAAATTAACATCCAAGCGCTGTTTCAGAGCTATGGAAGATGCAAATTTAGGCGCAAACGTCACATTTTATCCGTTGATAACAAAATCAGTGCATGGCAACGTACAGCCGGGAAGAATGCCGCATTGACATGCGAACGGAAAAACATCTATAGGACCAATTCACATCGGACTCTCTAAACTCGATTCAACTTAAAGATATAAACCAAATATTGTTATCTTGCCCAATCAGGCCTCTTAGACACCGCAACAATGCTCTTCCAGCAGCGAATTTGCCTGTGGCAATTTTGGAACTTGGCAGAAATGGGGTTCAGTAAACAGTCTGACATGCTTTGTGTGTCTCTGTTCACCACGCTTTTCGTTTTTTTGCCTGGCTTGACAGATGCATGGGGTAATTCCCTTCGCGTGTTTTTTCTATTGTGAATTTCTTTTCATGTTTTGTTCGGCGAAGAAAATTGCCCTTCATTAAGCTCCGAAAATAAAAATAAATGAGATATTTTCATGAGTAATGGCAAATTTTTGGTCGAAAATATGTTCTGGACATTTGGTAGTCGTGCTGTGTATTGGATGTGAAATAAAGACGAAGGGTGAATAGTCAATGAACATTTTACGTTTACCTTGCTCCGTATTGTACTGTAAACTTGTCTGTTATGCAGTGAAATCTTACCACCCCATGAATACTCCAAATGGGCCCATTTAGGGACTAAACTTTCAGGGGAGGCACTTTATGGAAATGAAGGCTCGGAGCAAATTTTTACAGATCAATTTCGATTTGCTTCGCGATCAAGAACTTCTGCACGAATTTTTGCCGAATTAATTGCGGGACACCCTAAATAAATGTCGTCTACGGGTTTTCAATAAGACTGTTAGAATGACTTAGTTTTTATTTTTCTTTTCATTGCTTTTTTATTCTGTTCCACGAAATAACTTTTTCTGCAATTTTGCCTGATCTGAAGCTGAGCTTCAAAGATAAAAAGCGCAAATCGTTGGACCAAACTTCACTTTAAAGCAGATAACACAGGATGACTTTTCGTATTCCCTGATTTTGCGATAGTGTACCGCATGCAAGATCAACACAGTCACCGTCTACATCTGAAGATTTCCGTTGACACAACTTGATGATCCGGTGACAAATTACGGCAGTTGCAAGGAAAATGTGCAGTAGGAGCGAAACACCACAAGCTACCAAGAGACTCTCATTGCGAGAAGTGCCGAAAATTGGTCGTCAAAGAGAATATAAGACATTAGAATCAACAAAGCGATGTGACTTCGCGCCAGGATTGCTTACTGAGTGACAGACATAAATAATTGTTGGTGGGAATCCCTGTGTGCTTTAAGTTGCCCTAATCTCCAATCTCTTGTAGGGGGAGCCAGCATTTCGCACTGAAGGAGGACAAGTCAGAGATTGGCCAGTCTGATAAGAGTCAGGTGGAACGAATAACTACCACCAAAAGTAATTTAAACCACCAAATAACCAAACAAATTACCACCAAAAAACCACCAAATAATTACAACCCATGTGGAATGACTTTAACCCACTTTAGCTCGCATTGACCTGCCTGTGTGTCAATTTTCACCCTATATTTGCTGCTCTTATTTTACTTGTTTTGTGTGTATTTCGATTGAGATTGGCCACTTTGGAATTTTGAATTTTTATGGTATCTGGAAGGTGATGCAAAGAGAATGCAGAAATCGTCTTGCCTTGGATCAAATTTTCAAACTGCGGACAATTGTAAAATGTATGCTATTAAAAAATACGTAAAATTTATTTAAACTAGGATATTTCCATTTTCAGAGTTACATTTCGTGATCAAAAGCATCAGCCTGAGGGGAGAACGTCAAGATACTTATACCTCTTTCAAACGTTCCATATGATGTCTGATATTCCCCCATGAGGAATTCTAACAGTCTACGAACATCATCACTGTTATTAGCCTTTCCGATAGTTGCCGATTTTTTTAGAAGTTGCAGTTCTTCAGGCTTTAGTGAAGACGCTATCCAGTCGATGAAGTTGTCAGAGTTCTCGTGTTCTCTCAGGCCACGGAAGATGTCCTTTACCAACTGCTCGTTCAACACCCTCGGTGTTTTTTCTTTCGCATAACTGTCTTTCATCATCTGTATAACTTCCTCTATGAAATATCAAAAATGGACATTATCTTTGGTGTCAACAAAAGTTCACGTGCAAAGGACTGGGGAGACATGCGGTCCTATGCACCAAAGTCACTAACCCTAACCCTAACCGTAAGCTTGAAAAAAGCCAATTCCATGTTCAGATGCACCTTTCTCAACGATGGAAAATGAATTCTGTTGTGCACAGAAATCAAATTTTCCAATAGAGTTCTATACATAAAAATTTTACGAAGAAATCTGTTGGAAAATTTGATTTCCATTCACAGCGCAGTATTCCTTTTCCATAGTTGAGAAAGGTGCATCTGAACATATGGAATTGGCTTTTTTCAAGCTTAGGACTAGGGTTAGGGTTAGGGTTAGGGTCAGTGACTTTGGTGCACACAAACGGTGAGATATGAAATCAGTCGATCATTGGTCACGGTCTAATTTTCCAAGTTGAACAGAACGTTAGACAACTCAACACTCCAATCTACCAGACATTTTTCGGTTTTGCCAATTGGTCACAACAAACCTATTAAAATATTGGAACATATTTCAAGTTATGGATTCTATAACTATCATCAATGTTTGCACAGTTTCACCAAAAATTCACGCGAACATCGCTATCAAACCCCATTCATTCTAATCAATCAATACCTCCATAATAAAATGTTTTTAATCAGAATCAAAAACATGCTGTCGCAACTTATCTGGGCGGCCAAATTCAATTTTGCGTCAATTTTGGAAAAATTCAATTTCGAAACAAAGTCTCTGTTTTTAGAGAAACAAAAATACAGAAATACGATAAGAGATGTAGAGGCATCAGAGAACAAATGTAAAGCGGTCGAAATATCTTTGCAATGTTATCTCACTTGTCTGCCAGCCACACTCTCCTTTCATTCTTATAGAAGAAATTATTGAAGGAGCTTATTGAATCCGGTGAATGAAAGAACTTGACAGAAATTGTCTCACCTTTGATCCCATTTGACCGCTGTCCAATTCTTTGCCTTCACGACGATATCGTTTCGGCTCCAATCACAGAAGCCTCATCAGGTGTATGGGTGTATGGGTGTTGTATCATGCACATGGGCTCACAAGCTGCAATGATGAGTATCTCATGATCTCACGTTGGTTTGGGGGCAGATATCACAGGGATGACAGATTGATTGTTGCACCACAGAGTGGGTTGTCACACGAGACGGTGTCACTGTTCGGAAAGGATAAAACTGTCACACGAGATGATTTCACATTTCGGAAAGGATAAAACTGTCACAGTTCAACATGTCGGAGGCGTAAAAGCGGTCAGAGATGGATGATAGCTGTCAGAGAGATGGATAAAAATCGTCCAGTGCGACAACGTTGACGGCGATCTGACGACTGCAGCATGGCGTCGTAGCCGATTGATTGGCAGGGTGCATTCGATTTTTTCTTGAATATCAGAAATTGAATTTGTTCGGGGCTTTGATAATACGACCTGAACGTGTTGTTGTTGTTGTGTGATGGGCTGTTGTTGTATGATGGGCGCTGGTAGAGGGAGCCGTTTGCTGTACACCGAAATGCTGAGGGGGGTCGCTCTGTCGAACAGTTGGCTTGTTCTGTTGTGGTCTATTGAATTTCCTTAGTGAGAAGGAGTTCCTTCCCAGGTCGGAATCTGCTTCTGTTGAGCTGATCATCTTCTGTTGCATGGGTTGAAAAGGAAGTACTTGCTGCCCCTCGCCTATCAATGACGGAGTGGTGGAGTTGAAAACTGTTTGCCAAGTGGGATCTAGTCTGTTACCATCCTTCAGATTGATGGCTAGCTGGCCGAGTTTGATGATCTCTATGGCTTCGCGGCAGTTGCGTGCTCCTGTTGTCAATGGGGTTGCCAAGATTCGGGATGAATCCCAGTTGATGTCATGTTTGGTTTCTGCATGATGTTGCGCTAATGCAGTGGTATCTTTCCCTTTCCTGATGTCGAGCTGATGTTCCTTCAGTCTGATCTTGAAGTTCCTTTTCGTCTGCCCTATGTATTTCTGTCCGCAACTGCATGGGATTTCGTAGACGCCACTTTTTTCCAAGGTAGTTGTCGGGTCTTTCTCGTTTTTTGATAGTCGGGTCTCGTAAAGTGTTCCATGGTTTGTGAATTAGTTCTATTTGGGCTTTTCTGAGGGTTTTCTCCAGTTTTTCCGAGAGATTTGCAAAGTACGGCATGATGACTTTTCTGTTGACCACCTTGTTCTTGACTTTCTCCTTTTTATTCCGTTTCTGTTGTTCGATCACTTTGTCTATTCTTCGGGATGTGTATCCGTGTTCTGTGGCCAACCACCGGATTTGGGCTATCTCTGATTGCCTGGTCCTATTATCTGAGGTTATGGACATGGATCTCTGGAGCAGGGTTCTCCATGCGGCCATCTTGTATTTGTCTGGGTGACATGAGTTTGCTGAAATGTAGTGGTTGGGGTGTGTGGGCTTCTGGTAGACTTCAGTTGTTATGGCTGTTGGCTGTCTTTTTATCAGGATATCAAGAAAAGGTATTTGGTTGTTCTCTTCTTTCTCCCATGTAAACTTGATGTTGGGTGTGTGGCTATTGGCTTTCTCCACGAATTCCAGAAAATCTTCATGTGACTTGTCCCAGACTAGGATAGTGTCGTCCACGTAGCGGAAGTAACTCACAGCCTGGTTTGCGAGAATTTTGTCGATTTCTTCAAGATAAAGGTTGGCTAGGGTTGGTGACAGTGGGCTTCCCATTGGAAGTCCTGCTATCTGTTGGTAGAATTTATCTTGCCATTTGAAATAAGTATTCTGGAGACAGAACCGTGTGTGGTTCACCAGTGTGATGTTGAAGAAGATGTTCGGCTTGAATGTCATGAGTTTGGCTTCCAGAGCGATTAGGGATGCCTCAATGTCAACGTTTGTGAACAATGATTCGATGTCTAGGCTGTATAGACGATATGAACTCTTCCACTCAATGTTATGGAGTTTGGTTACAACCTCTGCACTATTCTTGACCGTGAACTCGGCTGGGGTGATCCTCTGGTTGATGATACCGTTTAGATGCCTTGCTAGATTTTGATGTGGGGCAGCTGATGAACTGACAATTGGTCTTAGTGGATATTCCTTCTTGTGTAGTTTGACCAACCCGTATATGCGTGGTGCTATGGGGTTGTGCATGGTGCATCTCCATCTGTCGTATCGAAACGATATCGTCGTGAAGGCAAAGAACTGGACAGCGGTCAAATGGGATCAAAGGTGAGACAATTTCTGTCAATCATACCCTGTCCAAAGAATGTGTATCTTTTCATCTGAAGGAACTTGATTTAACCCCCTTGTCACAACGACGGCGAGAGCGCTGAGTTAACTTCTTGAGTGAAATTGTTACACATTCCTACAATTTCCCTCTACCAACGAACTATTCCACTAAACATCAGCGTAGAACAATAATGGTCTTGCACTCACTAGTCCGGTTTGCAGTACCAATCGATTTTTTTTATTCCTTCTTCCCCCGCACCATTCGAGATTGGAATTCTCTTCCCTCCCTCTACTCGTACATCCAATTCGCGTCGCACATTGCAACAACTCTTGAGACTAATCAACCTTTATTTTGTTGGCAATCTGTTTTGCCCTTGTTTTTTAAAATGTTAGGACAATTTTTACAGTTAACTATTTGATCAGATTTTGTTCATCGTTCTGCCACCATTGCCTTTGTGGACAGTATTGTTGAAATAATTACAATATTTGTTGCAAGCAGATCTGGATGACTGACGTTGATTGTCGTTTATAGCCGATATCCGCTTGGCGGCGTGGAAAAATTCAAAATATACGCGCCACTTATAAAAAATAGGCAACCTATTCAGGTCAAATATTTCGCTGAATGTCCCTGAATTTTACCCACCGAAGCGCGACCCAAATATGTTTTGAGACGTCACCGGATACTTCCTTTTCTATTTTGGTCTTTGGTAAATCGGCTAATTATCCTGCTCATGAATAGGGCTGGCCTTTAGCGGTAAAATGTTTTCATTTACCTGTGCAAATGCCGTGGTTTTTGTCTTGGGTAAATATTATGAATTGTCGTCTTGGGTAAATTTCACAAACCGTCTGATAAAGTAGGAAGATCTTCAGCCGGATCTGTGCAAATGCTGTGGTTTGGTTTTCATCTAGGTTAGATTTTATGAATTGTCGCCTTTGGTAAATTTCACAATCCGTCTGATAAAGTAGGAAGGTATTTATAGCGGGATATTGTTTTTTTTGTGCATATGCTGTGCTTTTAGTCTGGGGTAAATTTTATGAATTGTCGTCTTGGGTAAATTTCACAAGCCGTTTGATGAAGTAGAAGGTCTTTCCCGGATATATTGTTTTTGTTTATCTGTGCAAATGCGCAGTGTTGTTCTATTCTTCTCAATTGCAAAGAATAAGTTTAGATGCAGTCATTGTTTTTCTGTTTACTGAAAACTTAACAAGGACCTTATCTACACGTACAGCAGCTGATTCGTGTGGTGTAGTTTGTTGCAAAATCTCACTTAAATTTGCCCGGAAAGGAGTGAATATCTGGTTTCAAAAGTTGTGGACCTGCACCAGTTAATGTGAAGATTTAATTGAGAAATTTCGGGATCCACAAGGTGAGCTTTACTCCAACCGTAACTACAAGGATCCATCAGCATCCATGGAAGTAGTTCCATGTAAAGAATAAATTTAAATATATTTAAGATAGTAGATACATTTAAGATGATATTTAAGATTTTTTAAGACGATTTAGAGGATATTTTAAATGATTTGATTCGATTTAAGATATCGACAGATATTAAGATATTACATCCAAGATTACATTACAAGATTACATTACATTAAGATATTACATACAAGTAAGACATCCAATTAATGCATATTAATGATGATTAAAAAATCGTATAGAAATCGAATTTTTGGCTCAGAAGGAATTGATAAGAAGAAACATACACGAAATAGGTTCGATATTTATTATTATGCTGCTATGACATTCGAATAGAAACCTGGTTTTCACTTCTGTAATTTTCAAGAGCAGTATTGCCCGTTTGCGTTCACATCTCTGAATTTCCGATTTGAGAATGGCGTTTCGTGCGAAGTGCCTAGTGACGCTACGCGATGGGAACGATTTTTCTGGCGATTTTTCGAGCGGATGCAGTTGTGCCTATTAGCCTCCCACAGTTTGAGGTTTCGCCGGTGCTTTCGGGTTTTTCTTGGACTTGTTTTCAGGCTACGCCTGTTGTGCCGAATGAGGAACTGACAAAAGTATTATGCTTCCCTGTGCGTCACTTGCCTCTCACCAAAAGTGTCAGCAAGTACTCTCCCCTTAATCAAAGTCACTTTCTTTCTCAGAGCAACTTCAAAGTGTCTAAATTGTCCGTTCGAGAAGGAAAACAAACACAACGCAAAACATCTCAAGTCCACCCGAATTGTGACTTATTTCTCACCCTCTATTGCTCTTTTGTGACTGAAATGCAAAAACGATGTAGGAAATAACCATTTGGCTATTTTTTTTATCAAAAAACTTCATATCGAGAACATTTCGGCAATGTTTGAAGTAATACAGCCTTTGGTAGTGTTTGAAATAATGCAGCATTTGGCAGTTTTTGAAGTAATGCAGTATTTGGCAACGTTTGAAGTGATTCAGTGTTTGGCAATGTTTGAAGTAATGCAGTATTTGGCAATGTTTGAAGTAATGCAGTATTTGGCAATGTTTGAAGCAAAACAGTGTTTGGCAATGTTTGAACTAATGCAGTATTTGGCAATGTTTGAAGTAATGCAGTATTTGGCAATGTTTGAAGTAATACAGTGTTTGGCAATGTTTGAAGTAATACAGTGTTTGGCAATGTTTGAAGTAATGCAGTATTTGGCAATGTTTGAAGTAATGCAGTATTTGCAATGTTTGAAGTAATGCAGTATTTGGCAATGTTTGAAGTAATGCAGTATTTGGCAATGTTTGAAGTAATACCGTCTTTGGCAATGTTTGAAGTAATACAGTGTTTGGCAATGTTTGAAGTAATGCAGTATTTGGCAATGTTTGAAGTAATGCAGTATTTGCAATGTTTGAAGTAATGCAGTATTTTACAATGTTTGAAGTTATGCAGTGTTTGACAATGTTTGAAGAAAGACAGTGTTTGACAATGTTTGAAGGAAAACAGTGTTTGACAATGTTTGAAGTAACACAGTGCTTGACAATATTTGAAGTATACAGTGTTTGACAATGTTTGAAGAAAGACAGTGTTTGACAATGTTTGAAGTAATACAGTGTTTGGCAATGTTTGAAGTAATTCAGTCTTTGGCAATGTTTGAAGTGATACAGTGTTTGGCAATGTTTGATGTAATGCAGTATTTGGCAATGTTTGAAGTAATGCAGTATTTGGAAATGTTAGAAGTAATACAGTATTTGGCAATGTCTGAAGTAATAGAGTTTTTGACATTGTTTGAAGAAATACAGTGTTTGACAATGTTTCGAGAAACACAGTTTTTGACAATATTTGAAGTAAAACAGTGTTTGACATTGTTTGAAGAAAGGCAGTGTTTGACAATGTTTGAAGTAACACAGTGTTTGACAATGTTTGAAATAATACAGTGTTTGACAATGTTTGAAGTAATACAGTTTTTTACAATGTTTGAAGTAATACAGTGTTTGACAATATTTGAAGTCATGCAGTGTATGGCAATAATACAGTATTTGGCAATGTTTGAAGTAATAGAGTTTTTGACAATGTTTGAAGAAATACAGTGTTTGACAATGTTTGGAGTAACACAGTTTTTGACAATATTTGAAGTAATACAGTGTTTGACAATATTTGAAGTAATACCGTGTTTGACAATATTTGAAGACAGTGTTTGACAATGTTTGAAATATTTCAGTTTTTGACAATGTTTGGAGTTATACAGTATTTGGCAATGTTTGACGTGACACAGTATTTGGCAATGTTTGAAGTAAATCAGCTTTGGCAGTGTTTGAAGCAATACAGTGTTTGGTAGTTTTTGAAGTAATGTAGTATTTGACAATGTTTGAAATAATACCGTATATGGCAATGTTTGAAGTAATGCAGTGTTTGACAATGTTTGAAGTAACACAGTGTTTGACAATGTTTGAAGTAATACAGTTGTTGACAATGTTTGAAGTAATACAGTGTTTGACAATGTTTGAAGTAGTGCAGCGTTTGGCAATGTTTGAAATAATACAGTATTTGGCAGTGTTTGAAATAAAACAGCGCTTGGCAGTTTGTGAAGAAAAACAGTATTTGGCAATGTTTGAAGTAATACAGTGTTTGGCAATATTTGAAGTAATACCTTCAGCTAATATATATGTAATTTTCTCCAGCAAAGGAATGGTAGCGTTCTCATCCGCTGACTTGTGCAGAACAAACGAATCACCAGGCACGAAATTGAATTCGCCCGACGAGTCTTGAGCGTCGGCTTTTGAATTCGATCCCAAGACCAGGAATCCATTTAGCAAACTGTCCACCAAATCCTGGGCTCTCTGCAAAACGCGAAGTTCCACGTCGTTGGCCATCTCGACGAGAGAGAACGGTATATTGTAATTGAGCAAATCGTGATTTTTCAAACGGATTAATCGATCCCTCTCCGCAGCAAAGTTCGAGAGGACCTTCTTGGAGAGCCCTGTACTCTTGCGATATTTGTACCACAGCAGATTGGAACCTGAAATTCATGGGAACGATATTGAGATTCAGCTGAAATATTCGAATTTCCGGATTCGTATAATCAGCTTCAGGCCGAGCAGTAGCGAGCTGTAAAGCGTTCGACTTACTACGCGATGTAAATTGAAGCTCAATGATATTAGTTCAATGAAAAAGCATCACTGCTTTTTGTTGCATTCTCCATTAAGTAACACGATTTCGGAAAAACACTCCTCATCAAAAGTCTTCGAGCATAGGAGTTCATCATTAATTCAGGCCCGTTTTGAGTCAATGGCTGCATGCGCCGCAAATCATCATAGCAATCGTATTAGGAGTGAAGTTGCTCCAAGCCTGTTGAAATTAGATGACCCCTTTTGTGTTAACCGGTACTTTATAATATCGCCTATGTACCAGGAGTTTTGATAAGCCCGTATCTGTAAAAAGCATATGGACACTAAAGTTTCCTCACGTTGAATGCTAAAGTGCGCTTTTTCTCCTATTTTCTCCACAAACTACTCAAATCGACATTGGCGCGTGTGACCTGTGGGGAAATTCGTCTTATGACATAAACCTTTCTTTCACACAAAAATGAATCAACAAATATGATGTGATTGGATAAATTTTCTTGATCAGATGACAAAAGTTATATTTATCTTACACAATCCGGTGGCCATAGGTCTTCGTGCATTGACTCACAGGCATTCACTCCGGAGCGCGAAATGACTCACAGGCATTAAATTGGCAGTTATTAAGTTGTTTTTTATTGGCACCCCAGTTCAGTTTTGGAATTTGTCCTATGTATATGAAGAATTTTGGATGATCCCATCCTTTATGCATCTAAATGCAAGATTGATGACTTTCCGAAAAGGGTTTAGGGTTCAAAAATTAAATAATCGCGCTGTAATTGCGATGATGTGCAGTCGTTGTAGCTGATACCACCCATCCTGGACGCAATTCTCACCCTTGCTTTATGATCAGATTGAGTTTCCAAGTAAAGAAGGCTATCGGAAACCATCAGAGTCGTGTCGATAGGATGGAGAGCATATTTTCCTGCAGTGCAAGTGTGTTCATTAACGGATCTGATGATTTCAAAACAAAATTATGCTCAGCGAACTGCGTGCAAAAAGTAACATGAGTTAAATCTGTATGGTTTGCTCGGAATTCCCGATTTACTCACATAGGTTTCCAATTACTCATCCGATTACTTAAATTACGCACCTTTCATCTTGTGTTAATTGAGTATTCGTTCGAGTGATTTTACATACTGCGAAAATACTAGAAATGGTTTCGATAATCGTTTGTCGTGTTTTTGAAGTATTTGGCGGTGTTAATTGAGTAATGTGGGTCACTGCTTCCCGATAAACGTGTTGAAACACTCATGCCAAATAAAAATGCGTGTAATTACAGTAACTGGTGTGTTATACGACACGGCAATTACTTATTTCACGCGATTTTGGTTATGTGTGTAACGAGAACACAGTACGTTTTTTGCATTTTGTGAGAGTGATAAAAATCTGTTTTTTTTTTGCACCAACCAAGCACATCAAACGGTCTTTTCTGATCGGGGTGAATGTGTCGGTTCTTCTGTGCTATGTCATTCGCCTCCTTTCCAATGACTTGCAGGAGATCAAACACCTTGCCTTTTGGCAAATTCTTATCAAAAACGGAAGCTATCTTCTTCTCCTTTTCCTTTCTGTCAGCAATGGCATCAAGGGCCGGCTTTACCTTGCCGTTGAACTTCTTGAAGAATCCAGCCAAGTCGGGGCCTCCCTTTTCGAAATACTCTCTCAGAACGGGGAAGACGTCCCTTCGGCTTTTCAGCCACTGCCTGCACAGCTTCCCTTACAACCTTCCTGCCCCGGTTGTGAAACAGCGAGCGTAAGTAACTTTGGTGAGCAAAAGAAAGATCCGGTGCGGCGCAGAGGACGAAAACCAAGAGAAGCTTTAGCTTTGTTGCAAAATCCCTCATCCACCGCCGAAACAAAACCATCCAGCGCTTCCTTCGCGCTGAATACCGAGATCGACAGAACTGCTTGCCTCCAATCCATCGCATGGGAATATTCGAAAATGCGAAGTCTGAAATAAGACCAATTAAACGTGTTCGCCGATTATATTGATTTAGACCTGTTAGTTCCAATTTTCTTTCTTATTAAATCAATAAAAAGGGGTTTTACCACTTCGACCAGAACACTTTATGAACATTAAAGCAACGGGAATTTTTTCATT
>JASGXE010005589.1:0-22754 GCA_030068105.1 Sinentomon sp. SZTP_YWyxl | reverse complement strand
CATTCCAGAGAAGAAAAAAACTTCCCGAGTAGGGAGACAGTTGAAAATATGACATGCCGATTTTTTAATCGACGCCAATCTTTTAGGCTGCGGATTATTTTCTTTTTAAATGAAATTTTATACACAAAAAGAAAAGAATCCGTTGCCTAAAAGATGAGCTTCGTTTAAAAAATCGGCCCAATGGGCCGATTTTTTTATTTTGATTCGGTAGCCTTGCACTGTCAAGCATACCTCGACGACTCTGGAAATCGTTTGAAATGAAGCTGGCCTGTCTGACCTCTGGCCGACCGAAAACAAACGGTCAGAAAACTTGTCTGACCTCTGACCGACCGAAAACAAACGGTCAGAAAACTTGTCTGACCTCTGACCGACCGAAAACAAACGGTCAGAAAACTTGTCTGACCTCTGACCGACCGAAAACAAACGGTCAGAAAACTTGTCTGACCTCTGACCGACCGAAAACAAACGGTCAGAAAACTTGTCTGACCTCTGACCGACCGAAAACAAACGGTCAGAAAACTTGTCTGACCTCTGACCGACCGAAAACAAACGGTCAGAAAACTTGTCTGACCTCTGACCGACCGAAAACAAACCGGTCAGAAAACTTGTCTGACCTCTGACCGACCGAAAACAAACGGTCAGAAAACTTGTCTGACCTCTGACCGACCGAAAACAAACGATCAGAAAACTTGTCTGACCTCTGACCGACCGAAAACAAACGGTCAGAAAACTTGTCTGACCTCTGACCGACCGAAAACAAACGGTCAGAAAACTTGTCTGACCTCTGACCGACCGAAAACAAACGGTCAGAAAACTTGTCTGACCTCTGACCGACCGAAAAAAACGGTCAGAAAACTTGTCTGGCCTCTGACCGACCGAAAACAAACGGTCAGAAAACTTGTCTGACCTCTGACCGACCGAAAACAAACGGTCAGAAAACTTGTCTGACCTCTGACCGACCGAAAACAAACGGTCAGAAAACTTGTCTGACCTCTGACCGACCGAAAACAAACGGTCAGAAAACTTGTCTGGCCTCTGACCGACCGAAAACAAACGGTCAGAAAACTTGTCTGACCTCTGACCGACCGAAAACAAACGGTCAGAAAACTTGTCTGACCTGGCGATGTGCTTCACAACATGCCTGACCTTGTGCCACCCCAAACCAGCAGACGTGGAGAAAAGAAATGCTTCAAAGGATGACTGACATGCATTGCAAAAACTCAAGAATATAAAAACAAACCTTCTGGAAAAAGAATTGAGAAAATGTTCTCTTGGATGAGAGGGTACCATGATGTCTTCGAGTAGAGTCTAGTGAACTGGGCTCCTGGGCTACCTCTCAAGAAGCAGTGGAGAGATCATGACGGGGGTAACGCTAACTCCGAGCTGCGAGGTAAATATTTTCCATTGGAGCAGATGGCAAAATTTACCTCGCAGCTCGGAGTTAGCGTTACCCCCGTCATGATCTCTCACCCGAAGGTGTGTGAAATAACTCATTTCCTTCAAGCACCAGAGGAAGGAGTGATTCCTCCGAAACGTAGTGTCATTTCATACACCTTGAGAGGAAAAAACATCAAAGTAAGACTGTGTTACCTTACCTAGGAGCCTAGTTCACTGACTAGAGACATCATTCTGCAAAACTCCGGACGAGGTTGCTGTTTCGCTAGAATTTTTGCAATTGCGGTCTCATGGCAGAAACTTACTGCAGGGCATGGAAAATTTGGAATTTTGATTTGAAAATTTTTGTCTTCTGTTTTCCATGTTACTTTACAGAGTAAACCATGCTGTAAATTTTTTTATTCTACATATTTTTTCACATTTTCAATCATTTTTAAGTTATTGCTGCATTTCGGATTGGCAGAACATTTAGCTGTGGTTGAAAACAACAGAAAACCTGAAAAAGATACTTGATTATTTCTCTGATTTTCTGAAAACACTGTTTTCCTTAAAATCGCATTCACTAGAATTGATGTATCTCAGTGGGTTTTAACTCTAGAATCTTGAAAATTGGCACCATAATGTAAAATTTCATGCCGGAGCTTGCATTGACAGTCAGATTTTGCATTTTTGCTTGCTTTTGGAGTTGCAGAGGCTTTCATTGCCAAAAGCTGCATTGCAACAGTCGGCAGAAAAAGGCTTCGTCATATTTTTCTTTGATGCTTCGTTCACCATCAAGCAAAATTTCATCATGATTGGACAGTGTAAGCACAGTCAACACTTATTCTCCGGATACGGTGCCCATCGCACTTTTGGAAAATGGCTTTTGACAGACATAAAAGTGTCTACCATTGTGCAAAATTCATGCATCTAACTTCCAAAATGCCGATTTTGGTTTTTCCATCGGTCCCCTTGAATCCAGAGTTGATTACCCCACGGAAAGATAGACGGGCACTTTTCTTAAATGGACCCGCCCGTGCGGTCCTGGATCTCACAATCAAATCTCTGGATGGTCTGCAGCCCATGTTATTGTTCATGTTTTTACATATTTATGTCCCCTGCATGACATTTGACCCCCTCACTGAAGACGAAAGCATATTTCAACAACATGGTGTTAATTTGTCAACCAGACCAACCAAATACCAGCACCTTTTGACTATGTCAGCTTGAGTGGACCATCTCACATGGAGATATCACATCCATCTTTGAATGAGCGGGCAAACCCATCTCTCAATACAGGTCAATAACGTGACCTATTTAGGTGGGGGGGGGGGGGCATGGGGCGATTGTCCCCCGATGAGAAAAGCTCCCGGCGGCTCACTTTCCCCCTGACATGTGCTTTTGGCTCACCCTGTGATGGGAAATTTGACCTCCATGAACACGAACATGGCACTCAAAATGAACCCAAAAGTTCAAAATTTCCTCAGCTGCTGAGGTGCTCCTTGCCCCGAGGCCCCCGGAAGGGCTCTGCCCTTGGAATCCCGCTGGGCCAAATACTGTGGGAATCCGCTCCCCAGATCCCCTGACTGGGAAGGTGCCGAGCTCATTTTCTGAAGATTGCAAACCCTGCGAAACCTGAAATGGCATCCTGATAACTCTGTGTTCCCAAAAGGAACAACATTCTGAGAAAAAGGGCTCAGTCAAAACCCAGTGAGAAAGGACCAATGATGTCCCCGGTACAATTTTGACAGAAATCTGTTGACAAACACACAGCAGCCAGGCTTTTTCGACAGGGAAAAACAACATTCAGTGCAGTCCAATGTATCCTGTCTGCAACATCAAATAACAGCATCAAAAAAAGAAAAAAGCTAATCTGGTGAACACTTTTTTTAATTTTTTTGATAAAAGCAAAAGCGTTGGCCATTCAAATAAATTAATTTCTAAAAAAAAACTCAACATTTATTCCAAAGAAGAACAACAAGGGCAACAAACTGGTGTGACACATGACACATGGTGTGACACACGACAACATGTAGCGTGACGATGGTGTGCTAGCAACACGTGACACGTTTGTTCCACCGAACAATGTGCTGGAACACACACACTGGCCACCAAACTCTTTGAACACAGGAGTTCATTTCTGACATGGAATTAATGGCAATGTTAAGAGCGAAAGTAGTTCGTGCAGTTTGCATCGCATAAAAGTACCCTGGGCTGTTTTCACTTCTTTCCATGAAATCTTGGAAACCGGTGGATAGCCCACAGCCCTGGGCACCCCTGGCAGAAACCACATTGACCACAAGAAAGGATGTCCCATTGACTTGTCATGGAAGGATGGAAGAGCTGCATCTGGATCCATGCAGGCCCTTGACCAGAAAGGGTAACACCCTCTGTCCACCATACATCAAGGACGTAACCCCTTTCAGTGGTTTTGCCAGACTTTGGATTTTTGGGGGGGGGTTTTGGGGGAGTTTCTGGTGGTGTGCAACAAAATGCATCACTTCAGATGTGAATTACGACCATTATGGGGGATGTAAAACCCCTTATATGGCATCTGTAAAATTCCCGACCACTTCTGCCCACCACCAAGGAAACGCCTGCAGAGCACTGGACTCGCATCACCATTTGCCATCATGAGCTGACAGGCACGCGGCCCGTGGCTCGGCACAACTTTCTTGCACACGTTGGGCTCGCAAGGAGACAATGCCCTACAAAAGTAGTCCAACTCTGCTCAGATCAGTTTTACGGCATATGCCAACCCGCAGGATTTCCCGAAGAGTCATGCGCTGCAGAGCTGAGAAATGTGTCTTGTGATACGTGACTTCTCTGCAGTGTAACCTGCCAAGCCTCTACTTTGGACCTGGAGCGAGGTGCTCTTTGACGTGAACAGTAGCGGAGGAATTAATGTATAGTGACGACGGAATTAATGTACCCATACATGTGTTTTTCCCAAGCGCCAAATTCCAACGAAGCATTCTAGAGGTGTCAGATTTTGACCTCGGTTGCAAAAGAGGATCTTTAATTTCTGCAGCATAGAGTTTTTAGCCGAAATCTGAACGGTCGCAATTTTTGACATGCGAGTATTGAGTACATTAATTCAGCCGCCGCTATACACATACATGAAGATCCTCTTTAACAATTGAGATCAAAATCTCACACCTGTCGAAAGCCCTGTTGCAATTTGGCACGTCAATTTCTCCTTCCTGCATAAGAGCAAAAAGAAAGAAATGAAAGTCTCGGAGGCAACAGTTTAGTGGGAAAACATGTGATTGAATACATCAATTCTGCCGCTTCTATACAGTGTGATGCTGCACACGGTACCTCCTTCTTTTCGTCCCATCCGAAGGACGAGGGTCTCTTGCCACTGAGTCTTCTTCCAGCGGCACAACCAGGAGCTCAAGGATGGCCTCCCATCCAAGCCGTTCAGCTTCAGTTTGAGCGAATGAACACCTAAAACAGCCTACTTTTTCGATCATTTGAACACCATCTGCAAATAAAGCTTTTGGTTATTTATTTATTTATTTTTGATTATCATACACAATACGAACAACAACAGAATGAAAAGCAACAGCCAAGGTTTCAATATTCAACATTGCAGGTAGCCTGAAGAGACAATTGTTATGTACAGTGTTTATCATAAAAAACAAGACAAGTTAACTATTATTGTTATTGTGATGGTTATCATTATCTCATTGCTAAATACAAAAATATCACTGTTTTATTCTGGACTGGTAGATGTAGATAACTGCAGTAACAGCCCAAGATGGCCTTCCCTAAATTTCTTAGGGCCTACTTACGAAGCTCTTAGCCTAAGAGTATAAGATAAGGATGCTAGGAAACGATTAAACATTGGGAACGAAGGACGAAAGAAGACTGGGTTAAGAGTTCCACAATGAGCTTCTTCACATGCGGATGGAGAAAAATTGTCAAGTCAGTGCTGGGAGAGGGGTGCTAGGAGGTGGCGGATGCGATTGCCATGATGTGGCACGAAGGATCAAGGACCCAATGATGCTTCGTCTGATGCAATTGTTTGTGGTGGTGGTTGTGGGGACTGAATGAATCCAATGCAGGTCAGTGCTTCATTCCTGAAACACAAAAGGAAACAGAAAAAGTGAGCAGGCAGTCATTGAGGTGCATAGCTTACGATATGTGTGCACCGAGTTCCCACTTTCACTGATAGAAATTTAGGAGTTTAGGGAGAGTTTGAATGCTCTAGTTTGGGAGTTTGGCGATTATGAGACAGATTTAACTCCCTGTTGGGCTGAAAAAGACTCGATGAGAGTGGTGTTTCATCAATTCAAGAGTTCTATAGCATCCTACAAGTCTTGGATGATCATATTACAAGTTGGAGGGAGAGTTATGAAACTCTCTTGCAAAAGAGGGTTCTGATCACTCTTAAGTCATGAGAGACAGCCCATGTTGCTTAAACTCAAACACTCTTGAGAGCAGAGGGAGCTGAATTTTGCGTGAGATTACATGACACAGCATGTACATTCGTGTCAGATTCGCAGTCAATCAAAGTGACATTCACAGTCGATGAAAGTGAAGTGATATTGATTTTTTTAACATCTTAACAGTCAAGGAGCTGAACACAGAAGTTTACAGAAGTTCTACTACAGACCAGGGTTCTTGTGACCTTGGAAGACCATTTTCAAAGGATTTTTTAGGTTTTCTCCATGTCTTCCAAGACTCTCTTAAGAGACAGAAAGCGGCACCCAGAAAGAGCACCCCAGTGACAGCAGACCACAAAGGGGTCCAGGGTGGAACCCCCAGCAGGGTTCCAAGGGACCCAGGTTCTGGCAGGGGATTTAGGGGATTTGGAAGACGATATCCCCAAAGGCCAAAACCACCGAACAAGAACAGGTTCTCAGGATGCCACCGGATGGCAATTTTAAAGGGTTATTTTTTTTTTCAAAGGAAAATCGTCGAATACAAGGTCCATGTTCGGAAATCAATGAATTTTTCAGGTTTCAACGGTATCTTTAGATCAGTTAGTCGTTGTTTCCAATGTTTCAAAGGGAGCAGACAACAAAAGCACCCAGCAACATAATGAAATCAGTACCTACATTTATCGTCAAAAAACACCAACTTTACCAACCTTGGTTCTTTGACATTGAGATGGTTTTTCGGAGCTCCGGGTTAACCATATCTTCGTATAATTTATGGGTTGGGTACGGTGGGCGTGTGGGTTAAACGGGTTCGTCACTGAATAAGGCAGTTCTTGTCCTTGTCCTTATTGCCGAGTTGTCCTTGCTGGTTCGGTTGACCACCAACAACCCCAGTTATCTCCTTCTCTATCTTGTCATCCTCGTCAATGCTGGATCAGAAATCAGGAAAAAAAAACACAATAATTTGGAGCAACTCAGAGAGATTCATGTTGTGTCGTCTCAAAACAGCCAAATCTCATAAGAGCCACTCTTCAAGTCTAATGTTCCGGGAGTCAGTTTCGAGTTATTCAGAGAAATTGTGGAAAAAGTCTCTCAGATTGAAATCAGAATCCAAATTCCAGCTTAACCACCAGATTCAAAACTTAAAACTTAAGATTCATGTTGTGTCGTCTCAAAAAAGCCAGATCTCAAAATAGCCACTCTTCAAGGCTTTTGTGTTCCTGGAGCCAATTTCGGGTTATTCAGAGAAAATGCGGCAAAAACTCTCAGATTGAAATCAAAATCCAAATTCAAACTTCACCACCACATTCAAAACTTAAAACATAAGATTCATGTTGTGTCATCTCAAAACAGCCAAATCTCAAAATAGCCACTCTTCAAGCCTGTTGTGTTCCGGGAGCCAGTTTCGAGCTATTCAAAGAAAATGTGGAAAAATATCGAAAACGTTTCATTTCACACGTTAGTGTAAAATCGACAACAGATCAGTAATACCATCAATACAATGGGGCTCCAAGGTACTGTGAGGGATTCACCCTCAGCACCAAGAACAAAGTGATTTTTTTTTACTCTTAGCTGGCTTATTGCAATCGAAGAAACGAACAGCGAATGCTGCAGACTCCATCAAAACACACAGTGAAACTCTTATTTCTATGATGAATAAACTGCTTTTGTCTGGACTTTCGTTGTTGCAATAAGAATTCTGGTTTCCCTCTGAGCACACTTGAGAGCATGCTCAGTTGGTGACCTTCAAGTCTTTGGAATGAGATGAGGTGCAGAGAGGAGTGAAGAAACTAGCGTTTGTTGATATCGGAGGGGGTGATGCGGGGGCAGTCGAGCACAGATTGAAAACGATGAATGAAAAAATTTAATTGCACAACTGTGCAAGGTTATCGCCACAAAAGCAAAGAGGGAATATTGCCAGAAACGTTGGATTGGAAAGGATGCGAAAGTAAGAATTTGGGGAGAGGGAGAGCAGAAATAGTTTTATACACTATACCCCACCAGAGCTGCTTGAAAGAGAAATAGGTACCTACCGAGTATGGCCACAAACAAACAACACCAATGTATCAACAAAGAGTAGCTGTCTCTACAGGTCAACCCCCGTGTATTCCCGGGTCTTTTCCACAGAACTAAGCTGTACTTGGGTGATGTAGCTCGTGTATTTTTGAAGATTTCACCTCGCATTGTTGCTTTCAATGAAAAGTACAGACGAACTCCATGAAATAAGAGACGAAAAATATCTGCCCTGGTCAAGCAAATGTGCATCCCCTGGTGTAAAAAAGTGGGACCTCCCCTCTCCATCCGCAAAAACCACCAGCCGCTCCCCCATTTCCCTGCCCACAACAAAAGATTGGGGACATTGGGGAAGAAATTGATGAAATCTGAATCGGATGAGGTGCATGATATACTTGAAATTTTCAATCAAGATATGACGAGGACCACTTCACTGGAACAAGAGAACTCCCTCCCAGCTGGTGTATTAGACGATTATTTTTCTCCCTCGAAGGATCCTACACAGCCTGGCACCCGCTTCAGCCAAAAGAACCTCATCCCTACCTAGTGTTTGAAATTTCCCGGGAAAATTCAACTTGGGAAATTTCCCGGGAAATTTCCCGGGAAATTTCCCATTTTGGGAAAATTGGGAAAATTCCGAATTTTCCCAATTTTCCCGGGAAATTTCCCAATTTTCCCGGGAAATTTCCCAATTTTCCCGGGAAAATTCCAAATTTTCCCAATTTTCCCGGGAAATTTCCCTAAATGAGGAATTTTCGACTCTGCTCTTCAGATTTTCCCATTTTGGGAAATTTCCCAGGCAATTTCTGTAGCGTTGAGTCGAAAATTGGAAATTGTTTGATTGCTTCTGCGTATCTATCATCGAACACTGCGCTTGGAAAAGTAACAGTACCGAATAATGGCAGGTGGATTTATCATGCTCCCACCATCTACAACGTCCGTGAACCAATTGTGGACCGGCACACGCAACAAGTCAACAAAAAAGCAGCAGGTCACACCAATGTCTGGTCGAAAAGAAAAATTTCGGAAAAAAATCGAAAAAAATTTCGAAAAAAAAAAGAAAAAAGCAAAAAAACATTGAATGACTTCCATTTTTATTTTGACTCCGCAACATGGTCTTAATTTGATAATTGAATCATCTAATGAGTCGAGTAGGTAATTGGACGACACCAGCCTGCATTTCTGTGAATTCACGATGGCACCTGCATGGCAGGGCAGCTGTTGCAAAATTGTGCTTTGAGGCTGCATATACCATAACAGGAGTTGCAATGAATGGTTTTCATGCAGTTCTTGCAACTGCATTAAACTATGCTGAAAACCGTGCTCCAATGGCTGTTAAATGTTTGCATGCACTTTTTAATCATATCATGCACAGGTACCAATTATTGTGAATACCTACCGAGGTATTTAAAGGGTGTACGGCGAAAATGGAAACGATAATTGCACCTCTTTTTTGTGAGGCTGACGTCGGGGATGGTCGACAGCAAACGCGCCAGTCGGGCATTTTTTTTTTCAATGTTTTTCGGTGCGAAAAAAAAAGCAAATTGTGTTTTTGTTGTTTTCATCGGGAATGACAAGAGTTGAAAGAGCAAGTGCCTGCATCTCAACGACAGGGTGTTCGGATTTCGCTGCCTGCAACTGGAAATGGTTCAGCGGCCATAATTTCTTCATACACACAACTTCAGGCCATGGCAGTTTTCCAGACAGATTTATTTTTATTTGTTTCGACAGAAACGTCGCAAACCGTTGAAATTTTGACGAGCGTGTGCATTTCACTCCGTGAGAAAGAATCAAACCTGCACCAATTTCGCAACATTCACGTGTTATTGCTCCACAGTCAGACGATTCATTTTGACGAACAATGCTATGCTTCCAAGTGTTTGTGATCATGTCGAACAGGACAGGACCCGGCCGCGTTTTTCCAAACCCTGCCGCGACTTCAGATGGCTGAGAGTATTTTGCGCAAGAATGCTCGTTCGGGGCCCATTACTTGCAAGAATTTTTTTTTTCTAATCAAAAGGTATCTGTACCTGACCTAACACTGTCCCCTCTCGGAAAAAGCAGGGCTCGCTGGGGGCCTCGGCCTGCCATCTAAAGTGGCGGCAGGGTTTGTAAACTGGCGACCCGGCCTGTGGGCGCACCGCCCTTCAAGTTTTCGCAAATGCAAGGAGAGCACATGCGTTTTTGCCCCTCTCCATTCATAGTTGAGTGCCTTCATCGTGTGCACTGGCAGAACCACAGGTCCACCCTGTTGCGACTGCATTTGCCAAAGTTACAATGGATGTTCTTTTTGACGCATCATGCACACACAGACGGACCGCCGAAAACTTTTTTGAAAACTTTTGAGATATTGCTTGCTGATAAGCGGAGTCTAATCGCACCGCAGGTGTTCGAAAGCAGAGCTACGTCTGTTCACTGGACACGGCCACTTGCTTACAGTCTTTTTCGTTTCCATTTTCGCCGAACATCCTTATATGTATATGTAAAATATATTCACATATGTATATGCGAGTATTATCAGTCACTGGCACCATTAATTATCAGTGGCTGCCATCACAGGCGAAGCCACTGTCATCCCTCCGTCATCACCATCCCGCTGTCCTGGCAGCAAAATATATTGGATTTGTTCTGTAAATTTCCCAACTTACGCAGGAAATATCCACACAATTTTTCCAGGAATATTTCCAATTTTCCTGGAAATTTCCCAATTTTCCCGGAAAAATTGGGAATATTCCCGGGAAAATTGGGAAAATACCGAATTTTCCCGGGAAATTTCCCAATTTTCCCGGGAAATTTCCCAATTTTCCCGGGAAAATTGGGAAAATTCCCGGGAAGTTTCCCGGGAAATTTCCCGGGAAAATTGGGAAATTTCCCGGGAAAATTGGGAAATTTCCCGGGAAAAAACACTTGGGAAATTTCCCGGGAAATTTCCCAAAATTTTGGGAAATTTCCCGGGAAATTTCCCTGACTTCGAACACTATCCCTACCACGATAGAAACGGCACCCCCCACTTATAGATTTCACCGGTCTTGTCTGTGCATTTTATGAAAATGAGAAAGTGAAGTGCTAAGCAACTTGAAGCAAATGTAGTCATTAAAATAGAGCAAGTCCATGCAATGCAGCCAACGCAGAATGAATGAAAACGGCAAAATGAACAAACCACAACAATGGGAAGAACTGTTGAAAAGAGCCGCAGAGTCGTGTTGGCGGGGGGGGGGAGCGGAAGGGGGGTTGAAGTGTCCCGCAATGCAATCCCATATTCCCACAAGTGGAACTCGAAAATAAAATAGCGTGCTGAAATTATTGATCAACACTCAGAAGCGAAACAATAGTTATTCGCACATGATCCATTCCTCCAGATGGAGAGGCAAATCGCGGAGATAGGGCTCACCATTAAGTCCCTGGACAAACCAGGTACAGGGTTCAGCATAAATCCCTGGAAAAATGGATAACAGATCCCAAATCTTTATTCGCAAGTTTTTTGTGCATTCGAACAAGTGAGCTAACCCAACAAAACCAAACTCAATCCGAAATCTGACTCAATACGGAGCTTATGATCTCCAGCCACTTCAAAAGAACTGAATTAAATTGCGATATGAACCAAATAACACTTACGCTTTTTCTTGATTGTCCAAATAGTGCACGAGCTCGTCCCTTTTGTTGACGATTTGTACCAATTGCTCTAAAAGCAACTGTTCTCGTCTCCTGTCTGCATCTGTCTTTTGACAGTCTGAAATATCAAAAAGAAACTCAACGAAACAAACCGAACACAAAAAAAAAAACAAAGCAAAACGAATTAAAATAAACAACAAAAACGATCACTGCTCCCATACAAGTAGATGCTCTCAGACAACAGAGAACATTAAATGAGACATGGAAGTGAACTTAATTTCCGCTCAACAGACAATTTTTCGCAACATCGCATCGGCGAATTTGATTTTGTGGGCAAGATTTGCGTGGGCGAAAAGTGCGTGTGCGAGATGTGCGTGGGCAAAATTGCCATCAACTAAATTTTGTGGGCGAAAGTTTCCATCAGCCATGACGGCACAACGATGAACAAAGTTCCATCGCATCTCTCCATGCGCGCAGGAGCAGTTGCGAATCCCAGCTCCTGATGGGGCGGACGGCAGCTCCTCGGGGCTCAGGCGAACTGCTGGTAGCGGTGTTCCCAGGGGCACACCATGCCAGTAAACTGTTGCTCTTTGTCACGAAATGGGACTCTTTCACGATTCTCTGTTTCTTTCTTTCTTGCCTTTGTTCTGCGAAAAAGGGAAACATTCAACTTCTCATTCAAATTTAACCCCAACGGTATTCTTTGCCAAAGGGGCATGACCTCACAGGAGGGGAGTCTGAGGGTCTGGATTCCCCTTGTGGGACAGAATCCCGCACAGCAGGTCGAAGAAATGTGGAAAATTCGTTGATTTCGGCACAAATTGTGACCTCTCCACAAAAATCAGCAAACATGACATTTTTGCTGCGAAGGCGGGCGGGTGGGCAGCCACTCATACCATCCTATAGGCCAGCTGCAATTAATTCATCTCACCCCAAAAAAGTCAAAGCGTTGACAAACACCACCGCCATTGATTTCGCTGCAATTCGTCCTTCGTTTGAAAAGCACAATGGCAGCTGCGGCAGGTGTCTGCATAGAGAAGTTGTCTGTAAATCAATGCGTGAAATCACCCTTTGCATCAACTTCCGGACTCTGGAGACTGTTTCGTGCTGCGATGCTGAAGGGAAGGTACACCACTGATGGGTGGACCCATGCATCGTCTGATTCCAGCTCTGAGGGTGGGTGGGCGAGAGGGGTGCGTTATTCAAAGAAGGTAATAAGAGCAACAATAAGCGCAGAATGCGTCATTTATCAATCTAGGTTTTCATTTTTCCATTAGTGCAAACAGTTCCCATAATCCTTTTTTTCTTGAATGTCGTCACAGTATTAGCCAAAGGATGCATCATGCGGGGGAGGGGGGGGGGTAAAAAGAAATTGGACCTTTTTTCAGTGTTACCCAAAAGTCACTTGACAGCCCCTGCTATTTGCTAGTTTTCAATCTTCTCCTGTGGGGCTATTTCTACAGACTTCAGGTTCAGATTGGGCAGGCTGCCTGCTGCAGGTGTTATCCATTCGAATTGGAACAAACTCCACCCCAAGCTTCCAGAGTTGCTTCAAAACTGCAATGCACTTTTCTGGGGTTGTCAAGTGACTTTTGCATGGGAAGCACTGTATCGTATAATCCTTTCAGAAAGGAAAGAAATCAAAAGAATCGGCCTTCGCAAAGATCGACCCTTCCTCCATGCACCCTCATGAGGCCCCTGATCTCTAAAATGCCAACGTCGCGCATGCACTGTCAACTTCATCAAAAGACATCGCTATCGTCTGTCATTGGCATTGATGCTAATGGCCATAGCTTCCGCCCGCTTCTGAGCGGCTTTCTGGTGTCCGCAGGCCAGGCAAGCAGGTCGGCAAAGGAATTTTTATCTGAAATTATGTTTTTGCTTGGCTTGGCAGGATGTTGTGGCTATTTTCATCGGATCAGGCATGAGAGCTCACAAAGAAAGCCAACCAACATACGAAAAGCTTGGTCGCATTCGTAAAGCTTGGTGAGCGGCTTCCTCGGTGTCTCTCTGCACCCCTACAAAAAAAGGACTGATGCGTCAATACGTCTTGTTGAACTGCGATCACAGACGCAACTTTGATGCAGCTTTGGACAATTATTAGCAGAAGACGAGCGGGACAGCTTCAAACCTATTGACCAAGCGGCGGGTTTATTTCATTCTACACCTGCGACTGCGAACTTGGCTCTGGCAGGGGAAGATTAGGTCGTGTTAATTGCGGTCGGGTTGCTAGGATTCTCTGGTGCTCGGGTCAGGGCAACTGCTCCAGCACCCATGCCGCTCCAGAGCGAAGCCACAACCGTCCGTAGGCCTACTGATAGCCTGTTTTTATCCAACCTCAGTTCAGGGTCACCAAAAATTACGGGATGCGATCCTTGCGCGGGGGCGAACGCCCCTTTGACGGGAAAACCGTCATTTTGCTAAATATTGTAGAGAAGCAGCGATTTTGCGCCCAAAATGAACCCCAAATAAAAAACTTTCTTTAACTTCTGTGTAACTGCAAAGATTCCGTTTCTTGGAACCCCTCTGGGGTGCTGTCCAAGGCCACGGGACCAGCGCATGGTTTGGACCACTATGCGTGTGTGATGATCGTTCACCGGTCAGCCCCAAAAATGAGAATCGACGTTTCGCACGATAGAAAATGGGGGTCTTGAGATCCGGTATGGGGGACTTTAGAGAGAGAATAAAACAACAAACAACCATGCGCACAAAGAAAGCGCATGATGGTGATGATGATCCAAAAGGGGAGAAGAAAATGAGGAAGGGGTCACAAACTCTAGGTAGGCCTGTACGTGTGTATAGAAAGTGTCCGCGCATCAGTGGCGACTCACGCCCCCCGCGCAGGAGGGAGCACACCAACGACATGGGTCTGAGGTGGTCTGAGCCCCAGCGGTGTCCCAAAGGGCATCAGATGCCGCCCTCGGCAGGGGTCTGGGGAATGAAGTTCCCCGGACTTAAAGACATTTTGAAATTTTGGGCTCATTTTTGTGCGAAAAATCGTGGTTATTCCTCCACAAAACGCAGCATTTTGTTTCCGGGAAGGGGGTGGTCGGCCCCTTCTTGCCCTGCAGTGCTAGAACAGGTTCGGGTGAGGTGAGTGCGAGATAGGAGCTTTCTTTTCATTTCTTTATCTGCGTTATTTCATTGTGCTGTCCTTGAAAAACTAAATGCTTTCAACGATGATCAAACCTCTCAGCATGTGCAAATGAAAGGTGTGGACAATTTTGCATGACAATGCAATGGTACCTACAGTGGTGCAAAAACGAAAAATGCAATTGCCTGCGCACAACGGCCAGACGATAAAATAAGCAAAGGATATTATGCATGAGGGTCGTGAAAGAGTGAGAAACCCACAAGGCAAAGGGATGAACAAATAACGCCAAAAAAGCACAAATGACCAGATTAAAACGCAAAATGCAAATCTTTTCCTCCCCTACAAGCACAATGTGTCACGGAAATCAATCAAGAAATGCACACATAACGAGAAACTGTTTATTTTCTGGGTGATTCTGAAGAAAAGCAGATATGTTTTCGGCTATTGCCATCCTCCGGACACTCGAGCAAAAGTAAAGGCTATTATGTATCGAGGGACGTACCTGCATTTGGCAGATAACTGCAGTGCAAAATAAACCCTCAATAAATCAACCCTCAATTTTGGACAAATCCTTTGATCGCCCAGCAAAAATCGCAGACTGGTCATGATAAAAATTTGGAGCGAGGAGAAGAAAAATGGGTGCCTACATTGAGCCATTCTGAGTTCTGACCCGGGTTAAAGTAGATTTTTGTCAGACATTTGAAGCACGGGGCAATGTTAATCCCCATCTAGTAAGCGCCGTGAAATGCATTCCCTCATATGTAATGTGTTTTGCGGCGCATGAAAATTGGGGAATTACATTGCCCCGTGCTTCAAAAGTCTGTCAATAATATGGCCCGGGTATTCAGAATGGCCCCGCATACAGTTCCAAAAATCTGTGAAAATCACCAAGTTCGCGGATATGAATTGCTGTTTATTGACGGACAGCAAGCAGTGGGTTGACAACATTCAACAGGCGGAAGCCGAAGACTTCGTTGAGAACAAGCAACAGGCGGTAAGAATAGGCAGGTTTCGGTGAGGCTTAGTTAACTTTGATTAAAAACAAGAAAATAAACCGGAAATTATGTCCGCGAACACTGCAGGCATTTGGACTTTTCATTTTCGAAAAATGCACCTTGAAACTTTTTGTCAAAAAGAGTGTCTCCTTTTTCAAGAATGTCAAGAAGAGTTAGGTACTGTCAGCGTTTTTTCATGCATAAGGAGACACCCTGTAGCGCAGCAGCAATAGCACCTGTTTTACAGAATGCCATTCACTGCTTTCGCATATGCGAAAATCTCAACTCAAATCATCAAATTCGTTGCAAAATCAGGAGATATTGACGTCATGAACCTTTATGCTCGAGCTCGAGGAGTGGTCAAAAGCTTTTTCGACCCTTTTACAATAACCTCAATCCAGCATCCCCAGTCGGCTAAGAGCACAAGAACTCATTCAAGTTCATCATCATCATCATTGCCATTATGAGCTGACAGCCATGCGGCCGGTGACTCGGCAAGCAGGGCCACGCTGTCCTGGCGTTAACACAAAACCAGTGATTATGTAAACAGGCCAATAATTGAAGGTGCATCCTGCCCTTCGTCCACTGGCGGAGGAATGCTGCCAAGAACCTTTTTGAGCGAAGTTTTTTTTACGAACAGGTACTTCTTGCTTAAGCAACCGACGCAACGAAGCTCCGCTCCATCATATGCCCGGCACCAGAAATAAATGAACAAAGAAAGTGATTTCTAGTGCGACTGAAATTTAATCCCACACCATGAGCAATGAGCAAAAAATGTTTCGTCAGTACAAGTACAGCTTAAATCCAGCCAAGAAATGAAGAAACCCGGGTGAACTTTTTTGGTGATGTTGAGGAGGCCCAAATCCAAAGTCTCATTTGCACATATGAGGGAAGGAGGACCACGTGAGTCCCACTGCAGGTGTTCCCCAGAGCTGGAGCAAGCACGAATTATTCAGGTGGATTGGCCACATGCAGACCACCAAAAACATCCATCAAAGAGAAAAGGCTCAGTCAGAGATGCGAGATGTGAGGATGACATGATGGCAAATCCGATTACGAAACAAGAAATGCCACAACTCGTTCGTTCGGATCTACAAGGTCCGCCAAAGTTCAACGAACTTTGGCGAAATTCCAAAGATCAGCCTGGGGCCATTCAATTTACCGCAGTTTCAGGACTTACAGCAGTTTCACGCGTTGCACAACGTCGCGAATTTTGCGACGCATGATGCCATTAGTTTCAAGGAGGAGCCTGAGTTATAGGATTGGCAATGAACGCCAACGTTTCAACAATTTTGGCGAGGATTGTATAGCTATAGCTACACGGACACCAGAAGGAGAAGGGATTGCGAACAGCTTTGAGAAATTTTTAATGGACCAACAAGATTAGAGAAAGCATCATCATCAAGCATCGAATGTGAAAAAGTCAAAGCAACAAATGCAGTGGAGAAAGGAAGGAACTCGAAGGAATAAGAAAGGATAGAAATTGTTAAGCTCAAAAGAAGAAGACAGCAGGATTAAATCCGTTTCATTACTTTCATATTTCATGACGCCTGCGAGAGAGATGTGCTATAAAGCAAAAAAAAAAAAGTAACTTGTCGGGAGGATTTGAGCTGCAAGGCTCGGAATGAATTTAATGTCTTTTCTGCCTCCTCTTTTCTGCCCAACTCCAACATAAAATGCAACAAACACGCCCTTGAAAAGAAGGTAGGCCTACTTAAGCCAAAAGATAGGAAAGACAACCTTAAGTTTACAAGGCAAGGCCGAATGGCAAATGATGAGCTGTTCGATTATTACAGCTGGGCCGCGAGTTTCTTGCTGGGTTAATTCCCACTTTGAATTTGAACTTTTTCAGGGCATGATGGCAGTTCGGCAGCTGATGGAGCCGTTGCGCCTTTTGCGCCGTGAGCGCCCGGTTTGCAGCCAGGGTCACCGCGGGGTCGCGGTTCCCAGAATAATAGCCCCCCTGGCAGGTGGGTTGAGAGAATGCGTCCCCAAAAGCTGAAGCTTTTCGTGAAATTTGGGATCTCCCAAGTCTCGCCATTAACCATTTGACACTTTATTTCCTGCTCCTCGGGAGTGATGAACAAGTGAAGCCAGGCAAGAACCCAACACATTTACAGCAACTGTCAATTTCTTCATTATAAAACCCAAGAGCAACGCACAAAAAATTTCGGACGAGTGTATGATTGGTGAATGGTGACCCATGTCTTTGTTTCATTGAATCCAATCCAGCGCATGTTCAGATAAGACCAAGTTGTTGTTCAGTTTAGACCAGTGCAATTCGCACGTTAAATACGCGAGCAGTTCAGGTTTTAAAGGGTCAATTTTTCTTTCCACCTGAAACGAGTTTCAGACACCTGTGATGACAATAAAACATTGGGATACAAATATGACCATCCGCAAGCTTTCCTTGGTGACAGCTTCAAAAGAGAGGAGAGAGAGGGTGGGGCCTTGGGGTTGGCTAGCACAATAGGATGCAGGTAAATGGAGAGCCCATTTGCGAGCCTTTTTGTTTCCATGATTTGTGCTGTTTGTTGATGCATGGGCGCTTCAACTGGAGGCTTGATGATGACAGATCATGTGTGATGATATGTTTGCCACCGAAAAATGGCAAAGAAGTCTGAGGGTAACACTTCAATCATGCACTGTTGATTGGCATATAAAGGACTTCTCCACTCCTGGTTGATGGTTAAGCCACCGCATGCCATCCTGCGCTGGCATCAACAACCCTCATCCATGACATCCATGCCATGTGGCTTAAGGAGCCAAGATAAGATCACTCGTTGAGCAATCAACTATGTGCATGGCTACCTGTTTGAGACCAGGAAAGCTATGGTGACAATGGAGGCAGTGGTATACATATATGGTGCAGCCATGTGCGAACAACAATTCCCCAATGAATGTTGGGGAATTGTTGCCAGTTGAGCATTGTGTTGACACCGCCGGCTCTTTTGTTGGAAACAATAAAACTTCAATAAATACTCCAGGAGCCATAATTGGCGTAGCAATGGCAACTGATGAGGCGTCATTCAAGGAGATAAACTTGGTTCAGTCAGGTGAGGAAGGACGGAAATAAGTGTCGGATTTTCACGCACACGCAGGCTGTTGTGAGGGACATGCGACCTGAGCGAGGCAAGTGCAGGCACAAATCTGCAGCCAAAATGTCTGCAGAAAGGGGCCGGGATACTTTGGTCCGAAAACATCAAGATCGAATGGCGCTAATCTCGCAAAATCTTGACCAAATCCAAGTTAAACTGACCCAACCTGACCTTACCTGGACCATATCTACTACACTATCCCAACCAAACCTAACCTATCTTTAACGATTCTAACTTAATTTAAAGCCATTCTGACAAATGTTCCCCCGCAGAAAGCACGCATTTTTGCATAAGAACTGTTGTGTGAAGACAAGGGGTGGTTTTTTCAGCAATTCTGCGCGAATTTGGCATTCGTCAAATGCCAGCATTTTCCAAAGTTATTTGGTCGAGCGTTTATGGGCGACGGACGCCGATGAAGGAAAATGACCCGAAATTCTGAGCTGATGAAACAGACGCGAACTCATCGCTCGCGCAGTCTAGCACTGATGCCGATTTTCTGGGTCTTGCTGCTCCATCCATCAGGTAGAACAAAACACACGGCGTTGTAGCTTTTGGACCATCCGGATTTTTTTGAAATGGAAAAAAATGCTCGTCAGCAATTCAGTTTGAATTGATATTGGATCGGCAAAAATATCGGTAAACGCTTTTGGAGGAGGTGTGGCCAAGGACACCATTGAAAAAGGGAAAAAATGTTTTTCTGACTCAGAAAAAGGAAAGGTGTCAACATATCACTCGGAGGTAATTCCCGGAGAACAAAAGACATGTGTGATAAGAAAAACAAAGTGGTTGGGATTTTGTTAGGACAGACGGCGAGCCACCGGAAGAGAAGAGAAGTGAAAGAAGACGGGAAATAAATAAATGGGAAAGAAGTGGAAAAGGAAAGTCGGAGTTCAAGCCATTCCCTGATTCGGTTCGATATCTGCAACGGCCAGGCACCAGATCCGGAGCGCAAACGGGGGGATAGGGGAGGAGGAGGAAGGCAGGGAGGTCAGTTCGGGTCAGGGTGGGTGTGGAGTGTGGAGCCGGCCGCGTTTTTACAAACCCTGCCACGACTTGATGGCAGAGCGCGTTTTGTGCAAGAATGCTCGATTGGGGGGCCCTGTTTTCGCAAGAAGTAAAAAATATTTTTTTTTACCGAAAGCTATCTGAACCTACCGAACCCTGTCCCCTCTCAGTGTAACACAATGCTCGCTGGGTGCCCCGGCGCCATCTTTAGTCGCGTCAGGGTTTGTAAACTGGCGAGCCGGTCGGGTGGCGTGGCCAGCGAACAAACAACGTTTGTCTTCCTGAATGCCATTATCGTCACAGCCATAGTCCTGGCCTGCATGGCCTGGTCTCTTGGAGTTGGCCAGCACAATTATTCATTTCAGTGCTCGCTAGCCCCCCCCGAAAAAAGGTAATCGGCTTATAGCTCAGGAAACTGGAAACTCTGATTCGCTGTGGAATGGTGAAACTGATGTTGATGTCGGGAGATCCCCGTGGAAGAAACAGTTCTGACCATGGATCTTCAAATCAATCTGGATGCGCAACAGAAGCCAAAAAAGCGTGGCTGAGTAAGGCACTGTTCCCGTCGCCGCTGGAGATCTGCTTTTTTGCCGGATGTGGATGTGGTCGACCAACACCGCCATTGCTTTTCAACTCTCTCTCTCTCTCTCCGCCTCGCTCTCTCTCTCTCCCCCTATACCCTCTATCCCCTACACCCTCTCTCTCTCTCTCTCTCTCTCTCTCTCTCTCTCTGTCTCTCTCTCTCTCTCTCTGTCTCCGCATCTCGCAAAGATCAACTTTTACGCTTCCAGTTATCGGTTCAGTTCAATGGTTCTGCCATTGCTCAGAAAGGGCAGAGGCCAGCCAGAAAGCATCCCGCTCACAGCACTTCTGACCCAACCCGGCCAGAACTGCTGAAGGGGCCAAGGGGGGGGGGGTGCGAATTATAATGGAGACCGAAGGGGGCAGCCCGCAGCAGAAAGAAAAGGATTAAGCCGGATGTTGAGAAAATTGAAAATGCAAAAAGCACAGCACAAACGACCATTGCATCATATCTGAATCTGCACGGCCCATGCCCTCTGACCTCCCACCCTGCGTCAACCCCCCTCGCCACCCAAGGGTCCAAGATGAGAGTTATTGTTGTTGTTTAGGATCATAAGGCTTGGCTAGGCTGGTGATGCAGAAGGAGGAAGGGCTGGATGGACAGGAGGCGACTTTAGTTAGAAGAAATAGGTAGATGCACAGCACTCCCAAAACAATCAGAGACTGGAACAGTCTGAAACCCATGTCCCCATTTGTCACCAGAGCTCTGAAATCCCTGGTCGCCGCACATTGTCGTTTATGATTCGTGTCTTTTCTTGTGAACGCATGTTCTTTATTCATTTTTTTTTTCTTCGCAATTTGACTCAGAATTATTTTCGTCGGTCTGCCACCATCTTCCACTTGTGGCAGTATTTTGTTTTAACAAGATTAAAAGGTTCGCTTCCAGGGAAGCCATGGTTTTGTCTTTTGCAGTGTAATAAATTTCGAAATGATTTCCATTTCCAGCACATGTAAAAACTGCAAAACCAGACAGCTTGGCAAACTGATCAAATTAAAAGTGCCATTTGTGGAAAATATGAGATAAGTGATGAGGAGAGTGATTCATGTCAAATTTGGTGCAATGAAAACGCTAAGTAATTTCCGATGATGACAGGGTTTCTAAGTATTAATATCTTTATAAATATATAAATATATAAGCCACAATTGGCTACTCTTTTGCCACATTTTGAAGTATTAGTGATTATAAAAGGATTTTATGATGCACGAGAGGTGGACAGAATTTAACGTGACACATGACATAGGAGTGGCATTCAACATGACATATACACTCTCTGAAGGAAGGGATCAAATTTGACCCAAGTTGGGTCAAATTTGACCCAACCGCTGGGTCATATATGAGCCAGAAGAAAGAGGGTCAAATTAACCCAGTGATGTTGGGTCATGGGTTTGATCTCATTTGTTGGGTCAAATTTTTGGACAAAATTTGCTGCAAAATCACCCTAAATGGGATAATTTCCATCTTCCAAGCGACCGGAAGATGGAAATGTTGGTGGTTTTTAGCAAAAATTCAGTTCAAACAAACCACAAACCACGATTCCAATGATAAAGTTTGTCTTTGTTTAACACCACGATTTTCCCATATTGATATTGGAGATCTCATCCATCGCAATGAGATCCCGCCTGATGAAATAGGGAAACTCTAGTCCAAAATGTGGAGTTGCTTTGGTTGCACATGGAATCTGAATTATTTTCGAAATTAGTGTCAAAACTGTAACCTCAAAATCCTTCGTTTACGAAACGTGAGTGCCTGATAAAACACCCGCGGCAAGCATTGGCCTGAAACGCGATCCGCTGCGGAAAAATGTTTACAATGAATTAAGGTAGAGCCCGAATGCACAGAAATACCAAAAAGACCGCGGGAACATTATGTAATCCGATCATTATTTGGACTGATTTTGCTGATCTGACATGTGGTGCCATCTACCTGACTGTTTCTAGAACATTTGACCCAACGTTTTGACACATCTTTGGGTCAAAATTTTGAACCAATATTGGGTAAAAAATACACGCGTGTTGTCAGGCCGCAAAATGGCGACGAATTTGACACTACTGCATACAAATTGTGGATTTGCTGATTACCAACCATTTTCATGTGTCAGTTTGCGAAAAAATTCAGAAGAACTACCATTTTTTCACAATCGAAAAATCACCCAACTTTTAGTAAATTTGACCCCAGCGAATGTTTCAAATTTTGACCCAACATTTGGTGCATTTGACCCAATATTTTTTGACCCAGTGGTTTGGGTCAAATTTTGATCCCTTCCTTCGGAGAGTGTAGGAGTGGCATTCAATTCTCATGGCATTTCAAAACTCAGTGAAATGCACTGGCAATTGAATCTGAAGAAGTTGTGTGAAATCATGATCACAGGAAGAGATAAGAACAGCGCAAGTTGCATTTTTCGTCGCAAATGTCTTTCTTCCTTCAAATTAGGCAACGGGTACCTATTTGCTCATTAAAGCCAAGTGTGGCTTAGCAAACAGGGTTTGCTTTGTTGTTATTCTGTTTGTTTTTCTTTATGTTATTGGATCGCAGTTATTTATTTTGTTATAGGTTAGGTACGTAAGGTTAGGTTTGTTTCGTTAGGTTTCTTTT
>JASGXE010005588.1:0-28232 GCA_030068105.1 Sinentomon sp. SZTP_YWyxl | reverse complement strand
ATACAACTGTTATGTTTCCTCATATCATTTCCAATTTTCTGTTTTCTTACATTTTCGCCCTCACTTTCCATAATTTAAGACGGCAAGTCGCTGTCTTAAATTAAGATAGCACAACAGTTGCCTTAAATTAAGACAGTGCAAACTGTCTTAAATTCAGACGGTGCAAACAAGGCAAAAACTGTCTGAAAATCTTAAATTCGCATGAATTATCTTAATTTAAGATTCCAAATCCATATTAAGAGAAAATTTTAAGACAGGATTAAACATTTTCACCTATCTTAAATATTTTCAGACGCTTTTTTATCTTAACATTTGTTCTTGTCTTAAACTAAGACATTACAGCAGTGTTTCAGATACCTGCTGTCTTATTTTAAGATAATTTTTCAGTACGTGATCTAGAGTGTGAGAAATGAGCAAACCATTGATAATGATGTGAGAAAGTACGCATGACTAACCGCTCATGAAGTTATAAATGACTGGATTGATGGCACTATTCGCGTAGCACAGCCAATGAGATATCATCGAGAGAGCACCTGTGAAGTCATTCTGAGGTATTTCAATGACGAATCTAAAATACAAGGGAAGAATAGACACAGACAAATTATTTACATTATTTTAGAGCACACATAACAGTCAGAGGCATATTGGCATATCAGGCAAACTGAGTCAAGAGATTGGAATTCACTTCCCCCAGATTCACCATCAATTATTAATTCACTGCGTTTTTTGGCTCGTTCCCACCCTTGACAAGAATTTACAGTTGCATTTTGTTCATTGATTTCAGTGGAATAAACTTGTGATTGTATTTAGCGTTTGCCGTTCTTTCATCATTTGTTTATCATTGTTTCATCATTCTTTCTCGTTGATATCATTCTTTCATCATTTGTTTATCATTGTTTCATCATTCTTTCTCGTTGATATCATTCTTTTATCGTTTGTTTATCATTGTTTCATGTTCTCTGTGTGTTAATCTGTTGACATGGATGCAGAGCTCCTGTTTTGCCTGCCATCTACCAAATATTTTTGTAGATGTTATGTTACAATAAATAAATAAATAAATAAATAAATAAATAAATAAATAAATAAACTGCGTGTATGTGTATAGTGTTCACATTTTTAACTCAGGTTGCAAAACCTATGCTGCAACCGAGGAATTCTGCATTGGTGGCACTACAACTTTCAGAAGCAAGCAAAGTCAGATTCATCCATTAGAAAAGACGGGATATTTTGACGAAAATCACGGGTTAATTGTTGGCAATTCTGCGGATGCCCCGCCGGGGTTCCAAGGAGTGGAATCCATTGGAGTGGGCAAAAATGGGACCAGGTGGGGATGGAGTCAAGGAAATCTTGGGGGAACGTACCTCGGGTTGCAAAATAGTTTCTTTCCAAAGGCGTTTTGATCCAAAAATTTCAACAATGCAGCACTCGAACTAAAAACATCCGAACTTAAAAACATTCGAACTAGAACGCATTCGGACAAATATTCATCCTGTCCAAGGGAGATATGATCCAAAGGAAATTCTGACTATAAGTCATTCGAACAAAACATCGTTCGAACAAAACAAGATTTGGCAAAAATTCATTTCGACACAAAAAAAGTTCGATCCGATTCCCTCATCCGAAATCTTTGTTTTTTTGTCTTCATTTTGGCCGCGAAATTGACTTTCCCTCGAAAAGTACAAAGATCAAATTTACAAAAAATATCAAATTTTCGAGCGGCATGGGAATTACACGACTTATGCGGCCTCTACGGGATACAATCATTTTGCTATTTTGGTATTGTTTATTCTCTTACGCGATAGATTGGGGAAATGCGCAACCAGGAAATTTATGCATTGATGAACTTGAAAAAGTGAAAGAAAGACGTTCAAATTCAACTTGTTTCCTTGGAAACGTTGATGCATTCAGCGGTGAGTTTCCCTTAAGGATTTTGGAAAAGGAGTAGACCCTTATAATGCGTCACACAAGGGCAGATGTCGGCCGTCATTCGCGATAATCGGATTGTTCGCTTACGCTTGCGGTGCCGAGATTCTGTCCCGTTTAATCGGATCAAGTTTATTGGATATTCGGAATAGGAGTATCCGTAAGCCTTCGAATATTTCCACGCTTTCTCGAGTTTTTCCTGCTGCATAATTTTGGTCTTCACCGGCGTCACGCGCAATCAGTTGCACGTGCCTGTAGGGTTGAGTATTTTGAAAACAGTTATGGCTACTCCACGTTCGCAGGTAAACTGGAAAATACGGAATGGAGGACGCCATGAAGAAGCCCTGGCGTTTCAAATTCAAATCAAAATATTGAATAAGCTCCCTATCGGATTATGCTCAGCCACTTTATACCTTGTTTTATCTTCAGCCAGGAGGAGGTCGGCAAAACGGCAAAAGATTTTTCAGTCTTTTCGGCTGTATTTAAATTAAAGGCAGCCGATTCGTATGTTGCGCGATTCATCTCAGATTTTCGGGAAACTCGGAACGTTTCAAATTTTGGCTCGAAGATGAAAATCTTCGTTCTTTTCTCTAGATTTTCGAGCCATTTCGCTCCGGAAAGGAAAGAATAATAATTGTCATTCTGTGCGTTTTTAGGCATTTCACAAGATGGTCTTCACAGCGCATAGCGTTCGTATAGCTCAGAGCGCATGGCGTTCGCATAAAATGCGGGCATCCAGTTCACAAGAGCAGCTTGTGAACTGGATGCCCGTTTATGGGATCAACTTGGGCATCCAGTTAAACAGGCATGCAATTGTTTGAGATTCACTTCGGCATCCAGTTGCACAAGGGCAACTTGGGCATCCAGTTGTTTGAGAGCAACTTTGGCATCCAGTTGTTTGAGAACAAGTTGGGCATCCAGTTGCACAAGTGCAACTTGGGCAGCCAGTCGAATAAGAGCAACTTGGGCACTCAGTTTCATAAGCATCCAGTAATAGCGAATAGCGATAGGGGAATATGGATTCAAACAATTTGCAGGCATCTCAAGAGCGGAAAGCTTAGTCGTTTAAGCGAAAGGGGTAATATATGGCCGTGAAACTAGATCAAAGCGACCGGTTTTTTTAGGGTATGATAATCTTTTTTTAACATATGGATAGCAGTAAACATGGTAAACAAAAGGAATAATCCCACCTTGGTGTCTGTTATGCGACGATCAAAAGCAATTTTCGGTTTGGAGGCGTCGCAAGACCCATGAAACCCTGAGATAGGATTTCAGTAGTCGCAACGCCCCTGTTGGTATCTTTTATCTGCAACACCATTGCACCGTTTCTCATGCACACTGACCTCAGAAGAGCGATGAGGTGAACTGGAAGGTAGCAGACGGCGAACATGACCACAACAGCGACTAGCATCTTAGCAGCGTTCTTCCGACACCTCAGCTGACCTTCGCTGGCCGAACTTTTGCTCGCGCTGTAGATCTCCCTCCTGCAGACATCCGATCGCAGAGCATTGGCATTGGCGTTGGCACTGGGTGTTACACCTCCACCGTATACCAAATCTATGAAGAAACGTTCCAATTTAGCACAAACAAAATCAAATATGAAATATTTAACTATAAAATAAGCACAAAACATAAACTGTGCGAGAGTAAGCGGAGCCATTCTGAATACCCGGGCCACAGGCGATTTTTTCAGACTTCTGAAAGCACGGGGCAATGTAATTTCCCATTTCGCATACGCCACAAAACACATTACATCAAGGAATGCAATTAACGGCGCTTACTAGATGGGGAATAACATTGCCCCTTGCTTCAAAAGTCCGTCAAAAATCTCCTATGGCCCGGGTATTTTGAATGTCTGGAACAACAAATTGTGAGTGTCAGGCGAATCCCGCGGCTAAAGATCACTCTTGCAATTTATCACTGAAATGGCAGGAAAGCAGTGATGTGCACATGTTTTTTTGCACGCACACTGTCATTCTTGTGGTGAACACCTGAAACGACCTGCAAGCAATCCACCGCGAAAAGAGTACGGCACTTTTGAAACGCTTTGCAATTGTGTCCCTTTAAAACGCGGATTGAACGCCTGTGAAAAATAAATGGTATGCAACGTGCGAAATTAGCGGTGATGTGTATTGCAGCTTTTGAACTATTGATAGGGGAAAAATTGAAAAGATTTGAAAAAAAAAATTGTACCGAGAGGGTTCGATTTTTTGCGAACATTTTGTGTTTGTGTTGAGGAACTGAATCTAAATATGTCTTGCCTTGTCTCTTCAGCTATTCAATGCCTGAATTCAATGCCAAAGGCAAAATTTATGTAAAAAATATGATGGCTTAGAAAGCAGTCACATTTTCATTCCCATTTCGCTTCGCTCGGATAAAAAAATTGCGATTGAACACTTCTGCGTCATTAGTGAGCTTGTGCAAAACTTTGCCCTTTGTCGAGTTGTCGTGAAACCAAAAAATTTAAATCGACAGGAAAATGCACGGGCTTTTCTTTTCGAGGAACAAGGTGGTCATCTGTAATTTTCATGGTTAGCCTTGTATGAACACGAACTTTTATTTGGCGTCAGTTTGACCATAATTATTGTTTAGAGCAAAACGTTCTTGGGGCATACTGTCATCGAGGCACTGATTCATTTCGTGCCTTGGTACTCGGCAATACATGCAGATTCATGAATCCCGCATTGTGTCATTTTCCTCGTTTCCACAAACATTATCTCTTGACACTTTCTTGCTGACTGAATTTTATGGTCGTCACCCGTAGTTGCGGAATGCAGGCTTCTCCAAGAAGCGCTTTCCCGAAAAGTCACTTCATGTTAGGAGGGTTTCTTTTCGATCCCACACTCGCATTGCATACATTCTTCATATAGCTTGGTCAATAAGATAAGCTGTTCCTGTCTTCGTTAAAATGGTTTAGCGCATTCACATTTCACACTGCAAATTCGTCATGTCAAATCGTCAGTTCTCCTGCCATCAGTTAAAATGTCAAGTTCGCCGTCTATTTTTACTCATGGATCAAGTGTTCATCATTCGTCTGTTCTTTCATCTGGTTCTGGAGGTAAAAGTTTGGTGTAGTTGTACAAAAAGATTCAATAACGCAAATTGTTTATAATTCATAATTTTAATCATCTGAGTCTCCGAGTGTGGCATGACATATGACATCTCCGAGAATAACATGTGTCACATGACAATCTAGCGCATTTGCTGGTTTGTCATGTTAGAAATGCCATGATAGGACCTGATGGCTATAGTGAACCTTTACTGCTGGTAATTGGGCTCGTGCCCTCACCAACGTAAACTATTTGTTGAGGTCAAAGTATTTTTTACTGTGATAGATATACGCACTCAAGCTAAACACAGCATCAGCTGCCAGTGTTTCGTGACCCAGATCGACGCTAAATGATTTCCTTCAGAATTTGATGTCTTGTGCTGGCTTACGTACCCGAACATAAACCTGAACACTCACTGTAAAAGACATGGGAACGAATAATGGCGAGGAAAGTCAGTTGGCGTTCGGATATACTGAGTTTGCGAGCGATACCTTGTACCGTCTCTCACCCTATACACGGTCTTCAGTAATTGACGGGCCATAGGAGATTTTTGTCGGAATTTTAAAGCACAGGGCCAGGTAATTCCCCATCTGGCATGCGCTGCAAAAAGCATTCCTTCGTGAAATGCGTTTTGCGGCGCATGAGAGATGGAGAATTACATTGCCCCGTGCTTTAAAATTCTTACAAAAATCTCCTATGGCCCGTCAATTACTGAACACTCCGTATTACCCCCTTTAAGAGCGTGGATTCGACCCTACTCCATACAGTGTTCTCCAACATGTTAGATGTTTGAAGCTCTTTCGTATTCAATGATAATTGCCGAAATCGAAGCTCGAGCTGTATTCAGGAAAAGTGAGATTGACTACGCCACGTCCTGACGCCATTTATTGGACATCTGTTAAATGTTCCATGACTTTCATTAACCATCTGTGCAAATTGATATTTTGTAAAGATGAGCTGGTAACGGCCCATTAGCTTCCCGAGCATTTTTCTAAACCCGTTTTGAACTGACGGTTCATTTCCGATCACAGTTCAATAGGCCATGCTTTGATTTATACGTTTTGTCTCTCTCGAAGTTTCTGGATATCAATATACACTTCTTAATGGAATCTTTCCAATTGATTTCTTCTTTTTTGCTTTTTTCGTATTTCTTCATCGATCCATCGCTTCTCCGCATTTGATCAACTCTCCGAGCTGTTTCCTGCTTCGCACTCTCTTCATTCTGGCTCTTTCCAGCTCCCCTCACCACCTCTTAGCTTATCCCCACTCTCTCCTTCCCCAAACCTTCGGTCGCCATGCTCCCTCCTACAATCGTGCCCGTGTTTTCCTTCGTTTACAACTTCACCTCTCACCTCTCCTTCCGTCTCATCTAACTCCTCTTCACATTCTCTACCCCCCCGTCCGACCCTCCAAGTTCTCCTGAAATCAAACTGTCATTCATTCATTCATTGATGGCGGTTCTATTCTTAGTTGAAAGAGTTTTCCTTGTCGCTTGCATGACGGAGTAACAGTCTTTCTGTGTAAATACAATGCTCTTTCCTAGTTGAGTTCTCAACTCAACCTCCGTCAATCTACTCGTATTGTTGGCAGTTGGTCTGATTCTGCTTCTGTTGGGGAGGCAAAAGACTTGATTTATGACTTCCAACTTGTCCCGACTTTTACGATTTTTTACTTCGGACACGCTTCACAACTCTGTGAGAGACTGCAAGGTTTTTGTCAGTTAGCGGTGGAAGAATCGACAACCAGAGTTTCTCAATGCGATGGATGTTTTTCAAAAGCTTGCAGAAAACGGAGTTGGGCAAAAATCTAATGTTTATTTAAAAAATTGTTTTTTTTTTCAAAGTTGCAATGGCAAGCAAACCAACATAAATTAACTGGCACCCAATATATGTACTTGTCTTTCAAATCCATGAAACACAAATTGTATACCGTACGTAGAACTATTTTGGAATGAATGTTTATCTTTGAAAAAGTGTGCGGCAACTTCTGTCGACGGGTGTCCAGTTTGGGTCACTATCATGTGTTATTGTGACAAATGCTGTCACAAAAAAGTATTGTGCCAAGAAACCAACAATGCATATTATCCATTTGTGGGCACATTGTCCATTTGTAGCAGTGATGTACCTGTAAAACAAACCTTATTAGAACCCATCCATGGGTACATTATTTTTACGTGACTGTATATTTTTGAAAAACAAATTTGAAAACTTTCCAGGAAAATGTTTTTTTTTTACAAAAAAAAAAATTTAAAAAAATTCTTAACATTTATATGTTTTAATCCTGGCTGTAAAATTCTCTGGTATGGGTTTCAGTTTCAGGTGGAGCAGGTTTTGCTCTCTTTGTTTTTTTTCTTTTTTTTTCTCTTTTTTATGTTTTTCTCTTTTTTTCTGACATTTTCCAAAATTACTTCGGAAAGTGCCGCAGCCAGCAGCTAGCGAAAGCTGCATCTACGAGTATTAGCAATGAAATTGAAACATCATCGAACGTCGATCACCAACCGGTTATGAAATGTGATGTATTCCTGCCATCTTGCAGCAGGCCTCCCACTTCTTTCAAATTTCTCAGGAACACCTGCGGCTTAATTTATTTTCCACAGGTCCAGTGTAATGGCAGTGTTGAATGAGCTCGATTGCCAACTGCGAAGTCTGATCCCAAAAAATAAAAATTTTCTGCTGGCAAAGTCATCTGTACCATCATTGCCGTCATCGCAGTTAGCTGTCCAATCCTGATTCCACTTCTGCATTTCGCGATTTCAATTGAAATTCGATCAGTAATTTTTGCTTGTGTAACCTTTTTCCGCTTTGTCAACTTTTTGTCATTGTATCACGTGTAACTCTTCTGACATCTCTCAGTCGTTTTACAATAGTTTTTAAGGACCATGCAAAGATGAAGAATGAATGAATGAACCATTTATTTTAAGACCCATTTATTTAAAGAATAATCGTAAAGAATTTTTGGCGAGCTCGAAATAAAAATTGACTGGACTTTACGTATCTGCAGCGATACATGTGGATAAAATAACTTCTGAGACGTTTTTCAGACCTTACATGCGGATATCGAGCTGTAGGTTGACAACAAGCGACAGGTGGCAAGGGTACGGGGTTAGGTCAGGTCTGATTATCTTTAATTAAGAAATAACGATAAGAAGCAGTTAATCACGTCCGGGAAGCGTTTTTACAAACCCTGCCGCGACTTTAGATGGCAGAGAGCGTTTTGTGTAAGAATGCTCGATTGGGCCCTGCACTTCCAAGAAAAAAAACATCGTTTTTTTTCGACCTAAAGCTATCTGAACCTGACCTAACTCTGTCCCCTCTCGGAAAAAACAATGCTCGCTGGGGACCCCAGACTGCCATCTAAAGTCGCGGCAGGGTTTTTAAACCGGCGTCCGGAAGTTAATTGCACCAAATGTAGCGATAGGTATTGATTATTAAAGGCATAATGGAATTAATTTTTTTTATAATTGTCAAGTACAAGTGACAATTATTAAGGGTTAAAACCCATAATTGTCACTTATAGAATTATTGTCCCTTGAGACACTTGTACAATTGTCACTTGTATTTGTTAAAGAATTGCCAATACTGTACAACATGTTGAACAATATACAAATGTTGAATAATTGTCACGTATATGTATAAAGAGATCTCCAACGGTTCCAAAATGTTTCGATGTTCACCAAGCTTTCGCCCCTTTCTCGATGATTGCACCACAAAAAGTTCAAGTTCATTTGCCACACTCTGTAGGTGCCCCCTGCCGCTACACACATCGGCAACAACTTCCCAGGTTTTGTTTGCTGCGTAAAACGGCGTTTCGGATCATAACAGCTGGAAAAGTTGGCATCGGTGATAGCTCGCGAGCAGAAGTGATTTTGATGCCATGTCTGGCCCTGAAGAACTCTAGGCACTTTCTTTTTCACGAGCGTCAGTCACTGCAGCGGAGTTTCATACGCCGCATATGGTACGCATTGCCTGTAACCTGTCTCCCGTGTCCATTAAGTTCCGGTGTATAAAAAGTCTGAACTCAGATTGAAAACGGGGTATTTCTGCACCAGGTGCGTTGGGTCGGTTTGAAAACTGGGGGACAAAGGACCCGCGAAGTTCGGCAGCCAAACTTCGGGGTGAGTACGCTATGTCCCTACAATCCCTATCTAAAAATAAGTAATAAATTCAATTCAAGTCAATTCAATTCAATCCATTATGTCCCAAAAACAAGCGTCTTCTCATCAAATGCACGCACCGAGAAAAAACAGTGTCAACACATTTTCACACATGACCTCTGCAGGCTGCAATCCCTCTGCACTGCAAACATTGAGTTCATAAATCGAACGAAATCAGAAGAACCCAAGAAGAAGATATGTGTGATAAAAAAACCTCTCCAATTAAAGAATAAGAAAGACAAAAAATGAAAGAATTTAAAAACGCATCCGAAAGAAGAGACCCTTTTTAATAGAGTTTTAAAATTTTGATTGCTCTGAAGCTTCGGATAGAAAAATACATGTAGCTCCACATCATTTATTTGCCAGTCGGAACCAACACCCGAATAAGGTCATAATGAACCGTCTCCATGAAGGGTAGATGGTTTTCCTGGGAAGGCAATTTTAATACCTTTCATCTTTGAGGGGTTGTCTCCCTGGTCCTTCCCAGAGCTTCCTTACGTCGCTGTATCTGCGCTGTCTTCTTCCGTGCAACAAGTTTGGTCATAATGGACCAATAAAAACAGTAAATAAAAGCACATAAAAGTGTAATTGAAGTTAAATTCTATGGGAGATATCAGGAGACAATGCGGGACCTAGAGGGAGCCAGGGCGGGGACCTACAGGGGACCTACAGGAGCTAGGGCAGACGTTACAGTTCTGTTCAACGGCGGACGGTACTGAGCCATACCTATGTGAAATTGATTGAAATAAAAGTGTTCAGGATGAGAGTGACACGCTTGTGCATGTGGCAGCTTTATCCCGCCGTTTTTTATAATTTTTCGGAATTAACTGCCCATATAGACTGCTCATAAAATAGATCGATCACCCTAGGTCCTTTTTTCCTATCTTGCAGGCCAACACACATGCATGCCATATGCTGCTTAGGAGTCAAACTTGCATAAAAATGTCGCAATTCGCACAAGAAATGATTTTATGGGTGGAAACTGGGTACGTCTGCGTTGTGTCTTTCAAAATTTACAACAGGAGGAATAGAGGGAATTCATCTCAGAAGCTGTGTTGGCCTTGGCCACTCGTAACGCAGGGACTATCTTAATTTTAACCGAATCTTATAATGGAAAAGGAAATGGACACCAATTGGCTATTTTTGTTATCCATTCCTGGAAAATGTGCATAAGTACCTATTTATGGAAAAAGTGGCAAGGATTTTGAGGAGTGCTTCCATAAACCATGAAAAGAACATGTTGCCGAGGAGAAATGAATTCTGTTTATGGACAGGTTTTGTCTCTTCCTTTCTTCCGGAGATCCTTTGAAGGATATCCAAGATGTTCCTGTTGCTTTCGTACTCGGCCTCTTCCTTTGCTTTGGACTTCGTTTGGCTGTTGCCAGGGATGCGAACTCCCACTCAAACCTGCCGAGTCAAAAATTCAGTTGGCACCAAAAACAAGCTTAAATGATTTCCTCCCAGCACTTATTCTCGTAGCTTTTCTTCGCCTAATTGACATAAAGCAGTGACACAAAACGTTGCCTTTTGCATGTTTTCCTTTGGCGAATTACTCAATGAAGGGAGTTTATTCCATATGAAGAAACGAACTGAAAGAACATGCTTCGCTTCGCTACATGCTTCAGAGAGCAAACAAAAAAACCGTATTCCCAATTCATCTCACTCTCAGGTTCTGCTCAATAGCCAATTCAGCAAGCATCTTTCAATGCAGCAATTCATCAGACATGCATCTTACAATGTAAAGGAGCACCCGGTGAAAAGACACACCGGGAAGTCGTTTCACCGCGTGAAAAAAGGCAATTGATTTCTCCAAACTCCAAGATGGGCACCCCGTGAAATGAGACAGTTTCACCTAAAATTCCATAGGGTCATCCAGCAACGATCTCTGCACAGATTCTGCATGTTGGTTTCTTCTTGTTCCACGTTTTTTGATTCCCCTCCCCAGTTTTCCTTTTCAAACCTTATGAATACATGACGATGTGAACCTTCTGTCTACTGCCCACGTAACACAAAATAAACAAAATACGCAAATAAAGCGTGTTCAAAGTTCGTTCCCTAATTCCACTCATCGCAGTGCTTTTGTACGCACGACAGCAGACCAGTAGTGGTAGACATGGAGAGCGCATGCACTGGTCACCATGCCTTGCTTCAACATTGAGAAAAGATTTTAATTTCTATTTCGTGCGATTCTCATTTGAAAGCACTGACGGGAGATTAAAAATGACCATTGTTCCATTCTGTACAGTACGTTGCAAAAAACCTGTCACATATACTGGGGGAATGGGAGATGATGATTTCCATTTGCAAAATACTTGTTACACATATGGAGACGTAATGGAAGAAGGTGATTTCCTTTTGTAAAATACTTGTAACACATATTGGCTTAGAAGGGACAACCAGCGAATCATCTAAGCCAATAAGTGCAACAAGTATTTTGCAAAAGAAAATCACCTTCTTCCATTACGTCTCCATATGTGTAACAAGTATTTTGCAAATGGAAATCATCTCCCATTCCCCCTGTATATGTAACAGGTTTCTTGCAAAACTGTACACAGCGATGCAGCAGTCAATGGTACCTATACGGGCCGTTGCAAAAATAGAAAAGGCAAAATGTAAAGTCGTAACAGGGAACGTTCTGCACAGAACTTACTCTCTTTCAGAGAAAGGTTATTGTTGCAGCTGACATTTGTACGCTTATTTGATCGAGTTCTGCTTATGATCCGAGCAGAAGAGATGACAGCTGACATTGACATTGACGTCGACGCCCCTCCTCCTCCCCCAGCAAAAACAGCAGCAGCAGAAGGTGCAGAAGGAGACGGCGCCGTGGTTGACGTCGGGGTCAGCGGAAAATGATTGGTTGCTGACCTCCAGAGGACGTTGACAATCTGGTAGTAGGCGATGGACATCAGCAGGAGTGGTAGAGTGAAGAGTATGACGATTCTCGTTATCAGGTATATCATTTCACTCTGTTCACTCCAATCTGCTGAGCATTGAGTGAAGAGGATGGTGGTTTTAAAGGTGAGCGGGGGCGGCTGCGTGTTTAGGACGATCAGCTCCGGAATGTCTGCAAGCATAGAACGTAAAACAATAATTTAGGCAACATAAAATGGAAAACTCATTTTTTAATAAATGTGGGTCGTGCCAACATTCGTAAGACGAGGCGCTTGAAATTTTCACAAAGATAATCACCGCGAAATTAAATATGAAAATTCATCCTGAGTTTGTGCTGAGGAACAGAAAATAGGCCTTTTTGTCGCGTCGCAGATAGTGATAAACGTCCACGATACAGAATTATTTTTTCCTGGGACTGCTAGAGACTGGAACTCCCTCCCGTGCGACTCTCCTCTAATCAACTCTTCTTTGAGACACATTATCGACATCAGCTTATACTTCGGGTTGCAGTTATAAACTTTTTTGTTATTTATTATTATTAAAACAAAATACTGCCACAAGTGGCAAATGGTGGCACACCGACGAAAATTATTCTGAGTCAAATTACGAAAAAAAAAAACGAATGAAGAACAAGCGTTCACAAGAAAAGGCACGAATCATGAACGACAATGTGCGACGCCCAGGGATTTCAGAGCTCTGGAGACAAATGGGGACATGGGTTTAAGACTGTTCCAGTCCCTGATTGTTTTGGGAAAAATGAATTCAGTAAGATATTAATTGTTTTAAAATTTGGAAAAGTCAGGGAAAGACCATTGTCATTTCTACGTTGGATGGGCTTGATGGAATAGCCAGATGGCATATAAAAATTCATTTTGTTGGTGAGTATGTCAGAAAAGAGCTTAAGACGGTGCTCCCTACGTCTTGACGCGAGGGAGTCCAACCCATGGCATTTCAACAAACTGGTAACACTAATTGTCCGAGAAAATGATCCAGTTATCACACGTGCTGCTCTTCGCTGAATTGTATCGAGTTTGGCAGTGTCCAGTTTAGACTCAGGATCCCACACAGCGCAGGCGTACTCAAGCACAGGTAACACAATTGTCTTGAATGCTTTTAGTTTTGCTTCTTGGGAGGAAAATCTCATGTTTCGATTAATATACGCAATATAGGCACGATTGTGTCGTTGTTCCTCTTTTTGCTTTGCATGTTTTTTATCGTTCTGACCTGCAAGTGTTATGCATTTGTTGTTTCTTGAATTGTTTTTTCTTCTCATCTACAAGTTTATTTTGTAGATGTATAGGTATTTTAATTTACGTATTTAACCTGAAAGCGCTGTGCAAATCTCATGGAACTGTAGCCCATGCAAACACGAAGACGACAGCGAAAGTAAGACAAAATTAATGTGAAAACAGAGTCAGAAAATGGGCAAGATGCAAGTATAAAATAACAACAAAACACTTCAAAAAATTGAAAATAACAACTTTCTTGGGAGCCATGGAAATTCCGTTTTAACAATTTTGCTTTAGGAACTCTTTCGAAAAACATTTTTGCATAAAAATGGGCTAAAGGCTGGAACGACAGTAACGAAGTGTGTTAAATTAAGCCTGTTTGGAATGCCAAGAGGTTCACAAATAAACAGTTAAATGTCAAAAGGTTAAAAAATCAAGCTGCAGATCTTATATCAAAAAATTCTTGTAAATAGGTGGCATTCCCAACTTTTGGGCGCCATTTAGACTCAGCCCAGGGCCAAAATGCGCCGCAGAATATTGTGACATTCCTTGACGGCGTGAAACTGCATTGGACCGCTTTAAAATTGGATGGCGCTTGTGTTAACTGAATCGTTGAAATTTCTAATTTGTTCAAAGATTTGGTGCACCCTGCAGGGCCGAAGCGAACCAGTTTTTTCTTGAGGGAGAGGTGTTCAGACTTCCAAACTTTTCTGGGAAGGATCTTGGCGCCTTACCCCGGTGTGGGATCTCGGGCTGAACTCCCGAGAATCGGGGTCTGGGTCGGAGCCTCAGCGGGGTTCCAAGCGACAGAGCACCCGGCGGGGGATTTAGGGGGGAGCCCTCCAGAAGCTGGAAATTTGGCGCTAATTTTGGGTGCAATATTCATAGCCTGACGTCCAATTTTCTCTTATTGTGCCTTTTTGTCGTTGGAGTGGGTGAATTGGACAGAACAGACATGATGACTATGTTGGTGCGTTTGTAGTTGAAAAAGTGTTGCCGCTTGTAGAACTCCATTCTCAGTTTTCAGTCACTATCAAATTCAAATATTCCCAACCTGTTCGTATTTCTGGATTTTTCTTTAATTTTTAGCTTCTCATTTCAGCATTTGAAATTCTTTCACCCGCAAACCCTGCAAATTTCTGCCCATCAAATTTCCCAACTTTCCCAATCGAAGTTGATTTTCCCAACTTTCGATCAAATCCCAAACATTTTGGGGGAACAAGGCCCCCATGACCCCAAACCCTTCGGCCATGGGAACCTGCCGCACAGCACGATACTATAAACTGTGCAAAATTCCGTGTTACGGTTGCAATTATTATTGAGCACGTCCTTGGTGGGTCCATGATGGATGCTTCCGCACGTGGCAAGTGGCAGGTTGGATAGAAGATCGAATTTAAATTCGCCAAATGAAGTCGAGATTTTTGCAGTGTCTTCATGGCAAACGCTTTTCATTGTAACTTCAGTAGATCCATCTTTAAGTCAATTCGAAAAAGCGGAAAACAGCCCAATCTTGCTTTCAATAAAAGGGGTCCCCTTCTGATTTCTGCGAATGATTTGCAACACAGTTTCATTCTGGGGCTGCAAGGAGAGAGTTTTTTTTTATTTGACCTTCGGGCCAGGTTTCCCCCCTACCTCAAGTGCAGCTCAATAACTGTTGAGACCGACCTACGCTGGTTCCAGCTTCGGCTGGTATAGCGGCGGCGGAATTAATGTACTCATACATGTATAAAATTGCGACAGTTCACGTTTTGGCAAAAAATCTCTCTGCAGAAATTGAAAATATCCTCTTTTGTAAACGAGGTCAAAATCTGACATCTATAGAACGCTTTGTTGAAATCTGGCGCTTTAATTTCTACTGTCTGCACAAGAATAAAAAGAAAGAAAAACGTTTCTGAGGCAACAGTTAAATGGGAAAACGCAAGTATGAGTACATTAATTTTGCCGCCACTCTTCAAATAAAAAGCTGAATTTTCGGATATCGAGCTAAATGAAACTGTTCCCATATTTTCACTCCAAACATACACTGCAATCACATTTTCCTCTTCGAGGATATTTTTATGCAACGCAAAATGTTCATTTTCCACTAGCAATAGGAAAATGTCAACCTATTTTGCTGCGCAGTTTTGGTGGAGATTGCAAAACATACTGAGCAAAATGTCTCGTCAAGAAACACTTTTCACCATATGAATCTCAATAAAATCAAAAAATGCAGCTGTTTTCTTTTCTTTCCCTTTTATTTGCCTCCTTCGGGAATGCCAATCACAAGTCTATTCTTGCAGATTAGGTAGTTGTCAACGCATTTCAAAAGATCGCGGAGCAATGCGATCAAACATTTTCAAAACTTTCTTCGCAGAAATGTCGAAAACAGTTTTTCAGACATGATTGTGCGATACTCTGATTGGTCGTATTGCTCTCTGGCAGCTAGTTAGCAACTATACATGGAAATTACAACATCGAGTATTCATTAGCCTGGTATTCATTTCCCGCAAAATTCACCAAATATTGCATCCCATTGAAGCAAAAAAAAATCGGTAACAGTTTGGAATACCTACCTACATGTGGACTGGACGAGTTTTCATCTTGCTCCGTGATAGTTTTCTAAGCTATTCGTATCTTTACCTAACCTAACCTCAACTATCCCAACCAATTCTTCGCAAAGACTTGGTTGGGAGGTGAGGTTACGTTCGGGTCAAGTTAGCGTAAATGAAATAAAACAACCACCGAGCAAGAATGAAAACTCGTCCATTCCACGCATGTACGAGTAGGAGGTACTCGAAACTGTTACCAAAAATTCTGCGATAGATTTTTTTCTCTCTTTTTTTCAACACAATCCTCCTGCAATAGATTTTTTCAATATAACCCTCTTCGATTCGATGGCCTCAACCAAGTCTCTCCGTTGTATTTTCCAAACAACCTGTAGGCTACCTCTCAAATAGCACGCACGCAATTCAATTTTACGGCTGAATACAACCCTTCAGCCAAAACCAGTGGAAATTACTCAGCGTCACTCACCACACGAGGCTGGAACTGGCGGATTCAATCTTGGATGGATATCGGCGAATTCCCTGATCCCTAGTTCAGGTATCTACGAGTGAGATATTCGATCGAGCTGTTATTGTGGAATGTCGCGTGTTCACAATGAAGTTCTGGCATGTGTGAGAATTGGCCCGATTGAGGCGCGTGTGTAAACCCAGTTTTTCTGCCGCCTGTTTGAGAACAGCGGCACAATATGTGAGAATAGACACATTTTTCTTTTGTTTATTTTATTTTTTTCCATGAAATTCGCTACAGTATGCGAATATGTCAAAAATTATAAAACAAAAAAAATAAGTCACATGCTCAGCAGGACACAAATAAAGACAAAGTAAGAAATAACAACACGAAGAGCTAGCAATGAGAAAATGATAAGAAATGACCAAAGTACCAGAAGTATAGAGAAAGAAAAAAGAATCGAGCATTTTTGCTAGATGTTAAAATGGTTGAAAACCGGAAAGGAAGGTAGTGATCAGGTTCCGAAGAGTCCTTATCGTTGAGAGCGCAGCTATCATGCGATGGGTTGCAAATTGTGGAAAAGTCCAGAAGGAACTCATTCCATGCCTTGTTCGCGGGAAGTATCTAATGATGTGAAGCCTATCGCAAGGGACAACCGAATTGATATTTATGCAAGACCCTCTTGTGTTGAAGTTGCGTTGGAAGATGTCAGGAAATATAGATATTCCATCGCCCAAGCAGAATTTTTGCAAAAATGAAATCCTGAAAGATTCCCTCCTTTACATGCAACTTTTCAAAAGGCCGAGATCGTTGAGAATACCGGATCCGCTAGTGGTCCGTCCATAGTTTCCAACAATAAAGCGAGCCGCACTGTGCTGCACCTTTTCGATGGCGTTCGTTAGACAAACGAGAAAGGGGTCCCAAGCCACGGCTACATATTCAAGAATGGACAGAATGGACAGTATGTTTTGTAGGACAGACGTTTGAGAGAATAGACACAGTAAACGGCATATTTCCGCAAAATGTTGGTCAATGCTTTTAAAATGGGCAGGACGATGACCCCGTGATCATGCCTGGTGCTTATCCTTGTCGGGCGGTGCACATTTTTTCAAAAACAGGGTTTTGCGCTTTACTGTTTTATTTCAGACGACCACCAGCAAAGTGTGAATTTCAAACAAATGGTTATTGAGTTCCAACTTTAGCATATGAGCGCTCTGTATATCCACTCATGAATTCACCAAGAAACACACGTCTCTGACAAATGCATGATCTCTGGCTTTGAAACTTTTCATTCATTCACTTTGAAAAGCTTATTTATTGAGGCTATCCATACAATACGACAAAATTGTGTTTTCTGGAATTGAATTCTGATTGAAAAAAAATGCGCGAGGTGCCATGTTTTCTTGTGAATTCCTCCTGTGAAATGTACCCACATCGGCTACATTTCGCTTCTTCAGAGTACAACATTACGTCGCAATCAAAATCTCAATCATGCTTACAATTTTCAGTCGGACTTCACTTCCTTATACGAATAGGTTGTATGGTACCCCGCAAAAAACAAGAGAAAATCAGCCTTGCTTTTCGGGCCAGGAATCGGTGCTTCGATTGATGCAATTACGATTTCGCGTCAGATATCAGATGCAGAAACTTTTTGGCTTCCAAAACACCACAAAGAAACAGCAAGTGATTACAGCAGCGGAGACAATTCCGGCATAACAAAACGCATTTTTCTCATGTTTTTTGCGGGGTACCATACACAAGGCATCGAAGCAAAAACGCGCGTGGTTGCAGTCGGTGCTTCAATGATCCAATCCAATGTACAATTTTTACAAATCTCAGGCCCTACTTAAATATGTATGGGACAAATACCAAATTACAGCTATACTTGGATTTCAATTTTCCAACAGATTTGTCATCGTGAACTCGGGTTGCAGCAAACGCCATCTAAGGCAATTGACACGTGTGATTCATATTTTCCTGTTTCCTAGCGTCTCTCACGTCTCCAAACTCAGGATTCGCGTTTTTCAGAGAATTTTAACAATTAAACTATTCTCTTTAAATTCAACAGAGAATGTCACAAATGGCCTCCACCGGAGCCTATTTTCCATGCCTTGTAGGATCCACCACTGTGCTTTTTTGAATTGAATTGAATTGAAATTCACCTTTATTGAAATGTTTGAACAATAATTTGACAAAAACAAGTCTTGAAGAGATGCCGGGAATGTTCCGTAATGGCATCCCTTTTACAATGCACAGAAATTGGAATATACAAATGATTTTGGTGAAACGAAGCAGAAAAACAAAGAATTCAAAAAAAAAGAAAAAAGCAGTCATTTAAAGCAGACTAAGGAAGTCATTTTATCAGCTGAGAGAAAAAAGAAGAAGAAAGAAAACGGCAAAAATAAAATAAAAATGGGCTCAAACAAGTTCATATACTAAGATTCTGGCCATCCAACCACGTACTGAACAGTGCCTTTCAGTTTACTTTACAGCCACAAGACTCTGATGGCCAAGCAATGCGATTCCGCAAAGCGCAGTGGATGGCCGCATTGTTCACATTTGTATTTGTATTTGTATTTGTATTTAATCACAATATACAGCAAAAATGTTTGGCTCTGTAGGAGTAACAACAAGTGACAGGATCATAAAAACAGTAATTACAGACTTGTTCCAATGCAAATAAACAAAATGGTTGCAACAATTGCAAGATTCAGGAAACTCTACTGGTGCGAGACATACGGGAAAGTGTACCGGAGATCAAGGGAGAGTCCCTATAGGGAGAGCATTCCACTCAGAAATGGTGCGTGGAAAGAATGAATTGAAAATAGTACTCCTCTTTCATTTGTCGCTCTATAACTCTTCGAAAGAAAGCCGATAGAAATAAGTGAGAAATTCGCTGAAGAAACTCGTGGGGGAGTACATCGCGACTGTGAGAAACGCATTGATCATTGGAAAAAGATGGCCACACGTACCGTATACCTATACGTATAGATAACATAGGTCCCACGTGAAAACCGTTTCAGTTGCAAACTTCCTCCGAACGAGCCGCTTTGAGAGCTTCGACAGGTTGCCTTTTACTTTTTCGTGCTGTGGATGGATTCAATTTTGCATTTTAATTCTCCAGAGAATTAACGAAATTTTCAACATATTCTACTCGCAGTCCACGCAGATAAAAGGCTCTTCAACATTACCCAGAATCAACATCCGTGAAGACCCTTCTATAGGTGTCTGCCTACATTGTACGGAGCTTATCAAAAGTCCTCGAACATATAGGCGATATTTTAAAGTACTGGTTAACACAGGGGCCATCTAATTTCAACAGGCCTTGGTACAACTTCACACCTCACATCAGTGTCATGGTGTTTTGCGGCGCATGCTGCCGTTGATTCTAAATGGCGCCTGAGTTAATAATGATCTCATATATTCGAAGACTTTTGATAAGAGGTGTATATCTGAAGCGTGTTGTCAGGTTAGACGCGGAGCTATGACAGGGTACATATCCCTGGCCCCATACATGTCCCTGTGTTTCAAGAGACGTCTTCTTTGTGACCACTCGACGCTGGACGGTTCCCGCATGGGTTTTGGACCTCTGGATGGCCGTTAAGGAGGGCACAGATTCACCGGGCGCCGCAAATGCCAGAAACGGTCATGGAAGGACATTTTCGCATTCGAATAGAAAAGCGCCTTAATTTCGTTATTCAGCGGAACTTCCGGCCGAAAAGGTTTGTTCTGCAAAACCTGACCATTTCAAAAACTCTCAACGGAGCAACCCAAAGGTCCAAATCCTCCTTACTCCCAGATTTCCCTTCGGTATAAGACATGTTTTCTCGTAAAGCACACACTGACAACACAGCAATCTAAGTTCCTTTCAGATAAACGGTAACTCGTTTGATATATGCTAAAGTAACACAGGCTCATAAACCGAGTTTTTGACTCAATTTCATTGAGTTCATGATGCAAAAACATTCTTTCTTGCGACCTTTGGAATGGTATATGAGCCGGAGACATTAGACAGGGAACTGAGAAAACTTTAGGCCAGATAAATTGCATCTAGTATTCCTGAATTTAGGCATCAGCTTCTGGTATATTCTGCCGCATGTTGGGAAAATTTCATTTCTATGCACAACGCTAATTTCCTTTCCATTGCTGAGAAGGATGCATCCGTCAGGTTGAACTGGCCATTGAGTTGAGTCATGAGGGTGAGTTTCAATGGGGAATACGGCCGTTCGTTCATCTACAGTATGATCGCCTCCTCATACTCCAGAGACTCAAGTGTATCTGGTTTGCTGAGAGATCTCTCTCGGCCTGCCAACTCTGACTAGTAGGCGCAGGGAACGTAGGCCCAACTCCTCAGCGGAATAATAACCCATTCTTTGAACTTTTCAATGCCCACTTCATATCCCATAATACCGATCCAGCGTCGAACCGATAACGGCCTTGCTCTAAATGCCCCTCTTTGCAAAACTATCCGTTACTTTGACTCGTTTTTCCCTCCTACAATTAGGGATTGGAACAACCTTTCCTCTTCTTCACCGCTTATCTCACATGCGATTGCATCCCTGGTCGCCATTCCAGCAGAGCGTAATTGATTGCTTATTGTGGTTGTGTTTCTGCGCATTTCTTCTCTCTCTTTTTCACTGTTCTTTCACCCCATGTCTTTTCACCCGATATCTGTCACCATGACATTTGTGACAGTATTGTTTGAATTATAATAAATAAATAATAAAAGATGGCGGTTAGTAATGTCCAGTTTCACTCCTTAATCGCAAGTGCAAAAGTGGCGTTTACCCGTTGCTGCAAAGAGTGTCTGTCACAAAATGTCCTGTGTCCGTCTGTTTTATTCAAAGACTTTGCCATTATTTATTAATGGGGCACTTTTTTCAGCCGTAATCCCCATTGCAACTCCCCTGATGAGGTTGAACTCAAAACATAACCAATTCGATTGAAAATTCAACGATCTCAAATGCCAACAGTGCAATTAGGAAACTCCCGTCCGTAGAAATAAAAGTTTTAAAATGTATATGTGACCATTGTTGCAAAGTGACATTTTCTATCATCTAACAGAGATGACACTCTTTCGTCCCTCCGATAAAAGTTAGCTCCATTAGAGGATTAGACTTTCCTTCGAGAGCGTCTCCTCAACCGCAGAGCAAATGATTGGCAGACATCCTACTGGTGGACCACACTTTTTCTGGACCACTCTGTTCAGAGAAGTGCAGAATCGGAGATGAAAATTGAAAAGTATTGGAGATGGTAAATGCCAATTCTCTTTCGTCGCTCTTTTACCCCAGTTTCGCAAGTGATGAAATTAGAGAAGTGCAGTTCAAACGGAGACGGCAAACGACAAACTAAAAGCGCAGGCATCCATCAGGACCTGCAGTTCAGCATCCATCGACCTATCGACCTATGGGCCTCAACCAATTAAGGAAGGATCGGCAATGGAATTGGAGGCAGGATTAAAAAAGAATTCGTAGCTTCAAGGCAAACAAATTAAAACTTTTTTTGGCAACAGTAGAAACTGCAAAAAGCGAATTTGCATTGGAGAAAACGCGATCGAAATTAATTCTGTCGCGGGGGCACGAAATGCAAAATATTTCCCAGTTGAGAGCTGACCTTTAAGGGAGAAAAACTACAGGCACTGGCAAACACATCGAAATTTTAATAAACGCCATGTGTACAGTCACAAAAATAATAATGTACCTATAAATGGGTGCTTATAATGCTGGTCTACGGGTACACTATTGCTTCTAATGGACAATGTGCCCATCTTTGGGCATCTGAATTTGTGGTTTGTTGGTACAATACTTTTTATGTGGCTGCATTTGTCACAAGTACGACCATAGAACCTACAAACCAACAATGTATATACCCATTATGATGGGTTTATTATTGTTTCTGCGACTGTACACAAGATTATCGCCCGGCATATATGAACCTTCTGATCAAAGTTTTCTTCATATGTGACACTCATTGTGGATGACCACAGCATTCCGATCTTTGGTTATGGCCATTTATGGTTCTTCCGTTTGCCCTGATCCTTGAACCCACGGTCATTGATCCGTTTGTGATCCTAACCCCAAAAGATACCTATGGGGTCCTAAAGTTGGCAAGGTTGCAGTTCGGAATACCTGCCGACATCTGAAAAAAGCTGAACTGGATGAGTTTTCACACAAGCTCAAGTAGCCAAAATAGGAATAGGAAGATGAGGACGATGTAGGTAGGGTAGGATAGGTAAGGATAGGTGTGTTCGGATAGGTGATGTTGTGTTAGGTCAGGTTAGGTTAGGTTTAGTTAGCTTCAAGTATATCAGAGAGTAATGGTGATAACTCGTTCAGTTCAATGTCGGCAGGTATTCCGAACTGTTACCCTTCACGGAATTCAAGTGCATTTCTGGGTGTCCGACCGAGTCAAGCCATCTGTATTAAATTCTTTTTCGCATGCTGTCGACAAAACGTTTCGGACAATATTATTTTGAAGAAGAAAGGAAGAATTCGAATACTGAAGAACGGAGTAATCGCAATTTGACGAAATTCCTTTGACCATAGTCGGTCATTCTCAAGAATCAACAAAAAGTCGAATAAAAAGGTGATTGAATGGAATGGTCATACCGAAAACCAAAGAGATGATCCAAACGCAGACAATTGCCGACTTTGCTCTGCTCGTCGTCGATTTGAACTTCAGCGGTAGACAGATCGCATACCACCGATCAATGGAGATCACTGTCAGAGTCAATACTGATACTGATACAAAAACAGTCTGAAAGTAGAGAAAGTTAGAAGGTTTCTTCAGCATTAAAGCCAAAACATTGAGGGAGTATTTTAAACAGGACGCTTGTCCATTGGTAACACGTATATTCGAAATCAAAGGATGCTTTCAAGATTCAGTAAACACAAAAAAATTGTCACATCACAGATTGTGCAAAAACACACAAACAAAAATACAACAGAATATTGGTTAAAAAGTTGGATCACGCTAGCGTTACCGCTATCAGCAAATGCAATTAAAATACATATAATTTAATTTCGCAAAATTCAACGTCGTCGGCCTTTACGAGCCACCGACAAGCTCAATCCGTATCCTTCTCTCGGATCAATACTTTACAAATCTTGTCTCTTCAAGTGCCATACTCAGTTGTACCTGACCTTGCCGTAGGAAAACTGTGAAAATAAACCTTTTGCGTGAACAAACAACCTATTCACAACAAAGACCCGTTCTGTGGAAATTTCCTGTGACAAAATCCCAGAAGGAAGTATCATTTGGAAAAGTATCGCACGGAAAAGCTGCTTTTATTTGTGCCGACAGCGAGCACCAGTTGGTCAGCCTGTACAACGAGTAGAAATCCATTGAAGATGCGAAATTTTTCTGCCTGGTTGTGATATCTGTTTTGGAGAGTTTTTCTGATGGCAAACGGATTGCACGGAATTTTGGCCCAGGAAAGAATTTAAAATTGTGGAAATTGTGTAGACCAATTTTGGGGACATGATGATTTTTTCCAAAATGCTTTGTGACACTGTCGTGAAGAGGAATCAATTTCAAAAAATGTTGCTCCCTCTTCACTGGCACATTAAACGTCAGGACATGGCGCGCGGGAAACGTTTCTCTGACGGAAGTGCAAGAATGCATAGCCATAACTTTTACTTCTTCACCAGCTCCGGTTATTAGGCAAACTCGGAAATTGTGCAGTTCTCCGGACACTGGTTTTCGGCATAACTCTAGATATTGGACCTAAATCCATTCCCTTTTGGTCAAGATCAAGCCGCAGGATGTGGAGTAAATTTGACCCAAACATCAATTAGATTTGTTTGCTTTCTGCTCCATTTGTTCCTGAAGTGGCAGTTCCTTCATCAATGACAACCCATAGGACATCTACGAAGCTCACCAATGCCAAAGCTAAGTACTGCTAGCCCTTTTTCGACCCAAAACCCATACGTATCTACCAGTCATTACTGTTAAAAATCGCATTCTTGGAATTTTTGGGTGCCGCAAGAAGGAAATATCCCAAGGATCAAGCGTCTAATACGAGTATGTTAAGCCAATTTTCGTTGCTACGATATGTTGATAACTTTTGTGCCTTGTTGATGTTTTCATAAGATTCGAGAGAAGAAGTGTTTGGCTCATTGAATTTAAACAGAGTTTGAAAATCCAATTCAGGCATTCTTCTCTATTGAATGGGAATCACAGCGTTGGGTTGATCTGGCTTTTTGAAAGGTCGGTGAAATGTGAGAATTCATTGATAGGCCATTTGAGAAAGTTATCCCTAAATATTTTAACTCCCTTACATGCTCAAGGAGAGATGACTCAACAGAATATGCGGGATGAGGAAAGACCCGTCTTGAATGGCCAAACGGTATCGCGAATGATTTAGTTGCAATGAATTCATATCATTTGCGGCACACCAGCCAGCAGTAAGTGCAAGGTCAGAGCTTAATGAATGGCAGTCGTCCGCGTTGGCAATATGTCTGTAAATTACAATGTCATCAGAAAATAAACGAATATGCGAAGACAAATCGAGTAAAATTTCGTTTATGTAAATCAAGAAGAGCAAGGGACCGATAACTTTTGGGACCGATACCACTCATGCAGTTCCAGTGATATAGAGTGGCTGAAAACCATCAGTTAGTTTTCTTTGAACTGCTGTTCAAACCCAGGTTTTGTGGTTCCACCCGGAAGATTTGGGTCAAAAACATGGAGGAAAAACAAAATATAAAAGCAATTTTTCGAGGGAGTAACACCCGACTGACTGCGTGCCCATTTCCTTTCGAAAGTTTACCAGTTCCGTCAGAGAAGCATGATAAAACGTTCCGTTCAACGTACCACGTTCCGTTTACCACGTTCCGTATATCACGTTCCGTATACCACGTTCCGTATACCACGTGCCGTATACCACGTTCCCAGCAAAATGTCTGCGTTTCGCTTTCATCACAGAAAGAAATAGTGGGGAAATATAGTGAGCCCGAAATTGCTTTTAGTGTGTTCGGCTCGTTGCCAAAGAGACTGTAGCCCTATCCGAATTATTAAGACTATTATTTTTGTCTACATATCTATTAGACTGTTAGGCATGATACCCGGAATGCCAAGCAAACGCGCCGTTAAAATCGTTTTCCGATGCGACTCCACGTCAGCCCGCTAGCTTTAGAGCAGATGGAGGATATGTGAAGTTGCCAACTCGTATTATCACTGGAGAAAATGCATCCAAGATATCCTTTCGCTATGGTAACAGATTCAATAAAAATATAATTAAGCTTGAAAACGACTCGGTTATTGGCCGTCTGTTTTCTTTGCCTCGGTAAAGATGATATGGATTTGCAAAAGTCGATTTTGAACCAAAGTTTCGCCACATTGGTCTGAAATAAAACCTCTGCAAGACACCGCATTCTTCGGAAGATACTCTTCGACAGTTCAAATGAAAAGGTAGAACTTTAATTTCTGTGCTATTACACTTCAGACGGGTACCCATAAAGTGGGATGGCCCTACACTTTCGTCTATTCCTTTCTTCTGAACCGAAACACGCTCCTCTCACTGACTTCATACGAGTGGGTGTCACTTAAAGACACACCTGATCAAAAGTCTTCGAACATATGGGAGTTCGTAATTAACTCAGGCACCATTCAGAATCAAAGGCAGCGTGCGCCGCAAAACATCATGACCCTCTTGTGAGGCGTGAAGTTGCAACATGCACCGTTGAAATCAGATGCGGCCCCTCTGTAATAACAAGTCCGTTAAAATATCGCCTATGTTCGAGGACTTTTGATAAGGTCCGTTATAACTACGTACAGACATACACAATGCAAGTGGAAAGGCATGGAGGAACCACATGATAACCAGCATGGTTTTCAGTGAAACGCATTTTACCTCTTATAATCAACTGGGAGTTGCGGCCCACCGTTCGTTTCAAAAGTGTGCGATAAAACGCAATGAGACTATACCATCCGCCAAAATCACTTCGACTACCTGTGAAGAGTTCGTATTGTTTAAACTTAGAAGCTGCTCGTTTAGAATTATTGGTGATATTCGCCACAAGTCTCAATCATGACATTGCGCGGCGACTGAAACTGCATAAAGTCCCGCTGAAATTCGATGGTCGTTGAATTAGCCTAAACCTTTTTTGGATCTCCCTGTGTAAGAGGAGTTTTGGACGAAATACCAGGATTTATGGATGAAACCTATTGCCTGCCGACAACTGCCTTGTTGTATCGTACGTTGGAGGATGGGGCGAGTTTTTGAACTATGTGCAACAGCCCAATTGTTATTCCCGCAATGATCATGCCTACAAAATAAGGCTGCTAAGTTTCAAAAGGGTTGTTGGGAAATATTTCTTCATGGCCAGGACAATAACTGAATGGAACCAGATGCCTGAGTCCACTTTTAATCTTCCCCTCAGTGTCCCAATCTTTTATAACCGTCTCACTGAATCTTGTTATGACCTCTTTTGAAATGTTTGTTTTTTTAAATTTTATGATTCTTGACGTTGACATAAATCTTTTATTCAATTTGATAAGGGGTTCACCCCGAATTTGAACAATTCAATTCAATTCTGCCGCTTCTCAGATATCAATGTGCTCATATTTTGCAAGCAAGACGTTTATCATTCACATGTCCCATGAGTTTGTAGACGCCGTGTCGACTCCAAATCCCCGAATATCAAAATTTTGCCGCACTGGATTGATACGAGACAAAGGTATTAAAATTGCCGAACCTGTTTGGAAACATCGGGACATTTGCATCGATACAGCTAACCTGTCTTTATTCTGTTTTCCGGATTTTGAAAAATTAGAAAGAACGTAAGAAAAACACCGAAACGTTAGCTAAACCAATTTGATTGGTCACAGGGTGCTCTCTCTACATTCGTCGTAGATTGTAATACGGGTACGAATTCGAAATAGAGCGTAGATTTACCAGGTATGCTCGCCTCAGTCGCCTCTAGATATTCGTATTCTGCTGTGCGCAGGTCGGTTGATGAGATAGCCGTCTGAGGAGTTTGTACGGGGCCATTCAGAATAGCCGGGCCATAGGAGAGTTTTTCAGACTTTTGAAAGCACGGGGCAATGTAATTCCCCATTTCACATGCGCCGCAAAACACATTACACGAAGGAATGCATTTAAAGGCGCTTACTAGATGGGGAATAACATTGCCCCGTGCTTCAAAAGTCTGACAAAAATCTCCTATGGCCCGAGTATTTAGAATGGCTGTGTATAGGAAGTCGTTAACTTCGATCGCGACTCTCTGCCTCCTTTCATGAAATGTTATCACGCAGTCTGATTAACGCAATTTTTGGTCTCAGCTTCACACGGAAGAGAATTCATGTCCATGTTAAATCTTTCTGCTTTTTCCTTCAACCCGTTGATTACTTTTGCTTTCGTTTGTTTCTTGCTCTTTGGTATTCCTGATGGACGGCCGGAAAATATGAAAACAATAACAACCATTGCGACTTGGATAAAGTCAACTAGCTGATGCCGTGACTTTCACTTCAGACTGTACAGATCTTATCTCCTTTACCTTTACCTAATGACTGGTGGCTAAATTATACAGTGAGATTAAAGCTAAACCGGTGGGATGGTGGGTCGCCCGTTGGTCGCTCTCGCATCTGCTTGCATGGGAGAGGACGGGGTAATTGGCTCTTGGAAGCAAAAAGCGTTCTCCGGCAATTCTGTCGTTGTCAGCGCGTGTTTCCAATCTCAGGTCGCAGGTAGGTTGCAGGGTGTAACGAAAATTACGACGAGTCGAGATGGTGCGCTGCACGGACTTGGCGAGTGGAGATGGTTCTGTTGATGGGAGATAATTGCAGAAATGTTGCCGAGGTTAGCCGGGATTTTACATGCCCGGCATTCCAACCGGCATGTTTCGGTCGAGTCGCCGATTTCCGGCCTAATGCACAAATTCCGCACCACATTTTCAGTGACAAATGTGTCAAGGAAAGGGACCAGACTTGCAACCACGAGACGAGTGGTATTCGACTGCGATCATGGTCGCATATGGTTTTGACCTTTTTCAA
>JASGXE010005587.1:0-31758 GCA_030068105.1 Sinentomon sp. SZTP_YWyxl | reverse complement strand
ACAAACCGGTTCGCGGGGACGGGTTCTGTTCAGCAGCCACATGGGCGCCTCCAGAGCTGTTACATCCTTTTCGCAACACGTCTGAACTTGCATGGGATTAGTTCGAGATTTCGCCGTTTCGGGGCGGGTGGCAGCACCTGAAGGTATAGTGAGTTGGACGAGGCTAACTTTGCTGCGCTGTGATTGGTCTGGGATGACTCTCTCTTTTCCTGCGCTGTGATTGGTCAGTTCTTCACCGACGCCGAGCAGCCCTGCGAGAGGCTAACTTTCCTGCGCTGTGATTGGTCGGTTCTTCACCGATGCTTTGCAGCCTTGCGGAGAGGCGCATGCCACTGCGGCGGGGATTTCCCCAGACAGGTGTTGCAACGGGAACATGTTGAGACATGCTTTTACTCCTTTGTTGAGCGTTGTCCCCACATCTCCGTAGCTGTACCTATGCGGACCTCATGCACGATGATGACTCATCAACCCGGATGTGCACCCGGATGTTCAAGGTCATTGACCCGGATGTGAACCCGGATGTGACCCGGATGTGAACCCGGATGTTCAAGGTCATTGACCCGGATGTGAACCCGGATGTTCACGGTCATCGGCGACCGCTCTGAAGGTCATCGGCGACCGCTCGGGAAAACCCGGATGCTCAAGGTCATCGGCGACCGCCCTGAAGGTAATCGGTGACGCATTTGCCCCTGAAAGTATGCAATTTGCCCCTGAAAGTATGCAATTTGCCCCTGAAAGTATGCAATTTGCCCCTGAAAGTATGCAATTTGCCCCTTAAAAGTATGCAATTTGCCCCTTAAAAGTATGCAACCCGGATGTTCAAGGTCATGACCCGGATGTTCAAGGTCATTTCAAGGTCATCGGCAGCCCCCCCATTCTATTTTTCACATACCAAATCAATTGCAATGACCAATACCAAACACACATACCAAATCAATTGCAAAGACCAACACCAAATACACATACCAAATCAATGGCAAAGACCAATACCAAACACACATACCAAATCAATTGCAAAGACCAAATACCAAATACACATACCAAATCAATTGCAAAGACCAATACCAAATCCACACACCAAATCAATTGCAAAGACCAATACCAAATCAATTGCAAACATCAATACCAAATCTACATATACCATAAATCAATTACAAAAACACATAAATCTACATACCAAATCAATTGCAAAGATCAATACCAAATCCACATCTCAAATCAATTGCAAGGAACAATACCAAATCAATATAGCAAAGACATGACACGACCAAATGAAATATAAAAGGTAGAATTCATGCAAGCACTCGAGTTTCAAACAGCCACTCATGAAAAACACATTAGAAAAGTTGAAAACAGTTGGAAAAATATTTGGCAAAAGCACTTCGGAAATCCCTAGCTCTCATAGCTTATGCTCAGCATTTTTCGCCTGTTCCTATTCGGCCTGTTCCTATTCGCTACAAGCCAGGTGGGAAAAACTCGATGAGACAGGCGTGTATTTTGACATATTTATTTTGCGATATACAACAATCAACCTCTGGAGATTTCTGCGGACACCTTAGAAAATGGACCAAATTTCTCAAAGTCGCCTCTTTTGCTTTTGGGCCCTGCTTTTGGGCCCTGCCCTTGCGCATGCCGCCCCGTGAACCGTTGCTATAATGGCGAACAACAAAAGAAAACGGCGGGTATGTGATCATTTAACTTAGCTCAACAATGGTCCGACCAAACCAGGGCCATCTGAGGGTGTTTAGAAGCCCTTGAGCCTTTGTGGCAACATCTTGAAATTCTGCAGCAAGAAACTAGGGCCTTTCAATCTCATTGTGCGTGTGGCCCTTTTGAAAAAGGTTTCAAGAATGGAGCAGCCCAGAATAAATGAGCATAGACTTGGGCAAGGACTCATTTTTGACGTGAAGGGAAGTCCCTTTTATCAGTGATCAGCGGGGCAATATTCCTTCACTCACCAGTGAACAAATTCAAAAGGACAGCCAGCGAGCATAGCTTCGGGGGACGCCATTCAGATCTTCCCCATCATCAGCTGCAGGGCCGAAAAAGCTTGAGTCCTACTTTTTCTCTCTTCATTACCATCGAAAGAGCCTCCAGGAAGAAAAAATAATGGGTTTTTGATTCCGAGTAAAAGAAATGACAAGGTGTTGATGCCTATTAGAGAAGGTCTCGATGAATGTATATTGATGCTGTGATGGCTCAGTCCGATACAGCAAGATCACACTGCACGCTGCGGTCTGGTCTTGGATGTGATCTCCTTTTGCCATCAGCTGGCGAAAAAGCAGCCCTATAAAGGCATTGCGTGTAGATATTTCTGAAAAATTCACTTTACATTGCCTTCAATACCAAATGGAAACGAAATGGTAAATCCTAACATCTGAAGTAACAAGACCTGAGAGAACTTGTCCTGTCTGAAGATGTGCATCGTTGGATCCTGCAGGTTTCCAATCGCTTGCCAAATACCTACAGATGAACAAGGACCGAGAACCCTGGAGATCAAATTTACCCTCGTGCTCTCCCTTTCTTTGTACCAAAGTCTGCTTGAGACCATGTCAGCGCAGCGCTGCTTGGTTTTTCAATTCTGACTGAGTGTTCAAAATGTCAGTTCCAAATGGTTTTCAGTCTATTCATAGAATTATTATTGTGGCCATGTTTTTCTCGACTTCTTTGTGATCTCTAAAACAGTTTCACTTTTATTCGGTTTCGGATTGGAACCTTCAAAAACACGGGTTGATTGGTTGGATAAAGGGTTCAAAGGATCTCAAGGATGGTTATTCGTGATTCCCTTTGCAAAAGACGATGAGAATGACATATTGCACATGAGTGACGCACCATGTAAAGAAATCAAGTCATCGCAAGTGTCAAGTCCAACGCGGGGACCCATTTCACTTGCGCTCATCGCTTGCAGGAAGGGACTTGCCATTTCCCAAGCTACCTATGCTCCTTCTGGAAGTGACAGCTTTTAGAAGTGGATTTTTCCACCGATCCATTCGTATGGGACATCTGCAAAAAAGCAGTTGTCCGTCAAGTCCAACACGGAGACTGCAGAAGTGCAGATGCCAGTTTTTGGCATATTTTTTCCCCAATCCACTTCCGGAAGCGCGTCTCTAATTGGTTTTGGGAATTCCAGCCAATTTCAACATATGATTTTTCAAAACCTAACTCAGCCTTACCTGACCCAACCTGCCTGAACAAACCTAACCCTATAGCGACCGATGAAAGAGTTGCGAAGCGGTGGCAAACATGCCAAATGGGAAAATGCGATATAAAGCCAAAAATGCCAAAATTGATGACGTCATGAAATCAAACGACGGGATTGGCTGTTGGATGCTCCTGTGCACGGAAGTGGATTGGGAAAAAAATATGCCAGTTTTTGGGCGCGGTGTTGGTTTTATGTTGCGACTTTATTCTTTGTGACGACACCATCAGTGATTGCAAACTGACTAAAACTCCTCCACAGTCGCGGCACTAGCCCCCCCAACCCACAACCCTCTGAAAAAAAGAGAGACTATACTCTCGCATCATGTGCCTTTATTGAGTTTCATGGCCATTGGAAACGGTGAGGTGTGCATAAGCCTCAGACAACGGAAGCATGATGTCATCAGCCAATGCATTTTTCTCTTTATCTTCGCTGACGTGTTCTCCATTTTCATTTGATAACAGCTTCGCAATCTAATCTCACCTGATTGTATTGAATTGCGCCATGGTACCTGCCATTACTTGCTTCTCGCATGAAAAAGGCATTTCGTTTTGAATCAGTGTTGGCGCGGTCGTTGACAATAATTACGCCAGATCGCTTGTTTTTTGAAGACTGAAAAATTGTGCACTGATCCGCCGTTCACCCTCCACAGGAGGTATCCACTGTTTTGTGGAACCAGCATCGTTTTTGCGGTTTTCTGGTGAACAGTCGTGAGAAAGGTAAGCGAAATTTCACCTTTGATTGTGACTGCAGAAATATATTTCCGTTAAACTTTTGTTGGAAGTTTTCCCTTTTGCTTGAAGTCAAATTTTCCCTCTTGTTTGCATGGAAATATTCCCTTTTATTTGCTTAGAAATTTTCCTTTTTTCTGAAAAACAGGGGAAAAATTGGGGTTATGTCGTTCATAAGGGGGGACACAATTGCACGATAACAGGGAAACATTTTCAGAAAAAATCAAAAAAGCTGTACTCTTAGCCGTGCAATTATGTCCCCCTTTGGCTCTTGCAGACGGTACAGGATATTCTTTTTCTCTGTCGTGCACTTGTGTACCTACTCCTCAAACAGTTTTCTTTTGCATTTTAGTTGTTATATTTCCTGCATTATTTTTCTCATTCTGTATCTATAATTGCGTGCTGAGCAAATCATGGGGTTTAAAAAAGTCGCTTTAAAGTCGCGCAGGGAGATCAGGTCAGATGACTTAACCCAAAAATTGATCACACAGCTCTCCGAACCGGCTCCTGCGACGCTTCAGACATACGTAGCCCTTTCTGTTCACTTCCCGCTTTCTTGGTTATCTCCCAAATCACGCAAGGTTATCTCCCAAATCACGCACAAAAACAGAGCCAAACTGCAGTTGAGGGATTCAAGTTTGCATAACGAAAACCCAGTTTGGTCAATCCTCAACAAAAAGTATCAAATCATTGATAAACTCCGTTCACAGCTTCACGATTTCAAATTCCAAGTCAGGCTTGGCCGCAAATAAGTCCGCTGAAAACGGTTTGCCATGAACCGTGCATGCTCACAAAAACAATTTTCTGTTGCACAGTAATAAGCGAATTTTTTAAATTCAAACAAATCGCCAAAATTTCAACCGGTGCGTTTCACATTAAAAACACGTTTACCTATCACCTAACATGACCTCTAACCTGACCTAACTATGCCTAACCTAACCCTATCTCTGCCTGATGTCAACATACTGCGTGGTGTCAATCCACTGGTGTCAAAAAGGGCTTTGCCATTTCCAAAACATTTTTCTAAAAACGTCCCGCCACGATTCGAACCCGCCATCCATGCGTTGGCAGCACGACGCTTTGCACCACTTGGCTACGCCGGCTGCATCACAAAAATCGCTTCGGGAATCCACATTCATGAAGGTGCGGACAGACGAGGCGTTTTTGTCGTACGCGGGGCGCAGTTTTCCCGCGCGCGTGATCGACGCCTGGACGGCCAGGGGGACATACGTAGGCGGTGTTGTCGTTTCATTTTTCATATCGATTGTCTTTTCTTCTCTGGATGCGGATGCGATCAGTTTTTGATCCGCTGGCCATGGATGAAGAAGATGGAGTTTTCGTTCATGCGCTGCTTGTCTCATGCAACAAGGTTAACGCAGAACAACGCCGCAACTGCAGCCAGTGCCGCAGAACAAAGCCCAACAGGTCAACCCCTCCACAAAAACGGCAACAACCAATTGAAACACAATGATTGTGAACTTATTTTATTTTTCATCATTATGATTGTCAATTGTCATAAATAGTTCGAACCAACAATGCAGTTGGCAAGTTGCATCCCTTGAAAGCAAGCGTTGCCGCTTGTTTTGGAAACACATAAAGTCCATGAAGGGTGGCAGTGCTATCCCACCGCTAATCTCTTCTAATGGAGATTTGGTTTTAGACCTCCTGGAATTGCTCCATTAATAGCGTTTTTAAAAGTGCTTCGTTTAGACCTCTCTAAACTGAAACTCTCAGTAAAGGTTTTGGAGCAAGATGCCTATATTAAACTAAATCTTTGAACACTCAACAAAATTAGTTAAAGGAGTGAAATGATGAGAAGAGAATGGAATAAGTTAATTAAGGGACAATGAAAACGTGAATAAAACTCAAAAGAGAAAAGGTGAACACAAATGGGGAAACAAACACACGGTATGAAAAACACACTAAAACATTTTGGCACTGGAGAGTCCTTTGTGTGGCACATTAGACGGCAACGCGACGTAGTTCTTGCATTCGCTTGTGATGGGCCGGTCTCATTTAACAGTCACAAAAGAGTTTTCCTGATTGGGTGTCACTCTGGAAAACTAGCAAACCAAGACAAAATGGACAAGGAAATATCCAAACTTAACTTGTGGACATTCCTTGTTTTACAGCAGTCCCCAAAATCCAATCTATGCTCTGCGTAGATATCGTTTCTTGGACTCGGAGAGTGAGTGGTGTCTCTCCACAGAAAAAAAAAAAACGGACCGTTGTAATGTCCCCAAAATAACAACTGAAAAGAGAAAGGGTTTGAAAATGCCCTTTGTGACAAGTGATTGCAACGAGCGTAAATTCTGAGCAAAGTTGGTGAGAGAAAGCTGTAGTTTGGAAAACTTGGCAAGCGTCTTTGAATTCCATTAGCACTTGGGAAAAATAGCTGTTCTCAAAGGTCACACGGACAACTGGATAAAGTTAAACTCTGTAGAAAACATGAAGTTGAATTCAGTAAAAGAATTCAATGACTCCAGTAGAAAACAATAAAGGGTTGATGGAATGAACTATGTGACAGAATTCGTTTCACCGAACTGATTAGAAGCGGGACTTTTGTGCAACAATTTAGTTGAAACAGAAGTGTGAGTACGCAGTTTTACCTGCAACGTTCTTTGCAACTGTAGCAACTGTGACTACCGTGGGTATTGTGATCATTGCTATAGATTAAAACATAGGAGTTTTAGCCAAAATATCTCAAGTGATCAAGTAAACAGAGCGTCACGGAACATGTCAAAGTTTTACTGAAAAGGTTCGGAACCACACTTACCCCTGAGAGAAGTTGGATATTCTTCAGGGTTGTTTGACGAAGTTTCAATTGCCAATCGCAAACGTTCAAAAGGGCTCGAGTAGGATGCCCATGAAACAATTCAAACTCAAAGGCCAAAGTTGAAGAGTCCTTGGTGGAATAGAAAAAAACCTGGGGTAAAGTCAAACACCACCTAACCCTAAAAATTGACACTGAATTCGCGCCCATGGCACTGAGCCTCTGCCTTGTCGTGCGGCAGATTCGGAAATGAACTGAAGTTTTCGCTAGCAATCTGGTAGTGCGGAATTTTCCAAATTCACGAGCGCAGTCAAACCAGGTGGTTATCAGTAAAACCGATAAAATGCCTACAAACTCGGCAGCCTGAAATGACGTGTGAGGGGTCAAAACTATTGAGTTTGTAATAGCATCCCAGCTTGAGGTCATGCTGGTGGATGCTACACTCCCCCTCTGCAGAAAAGAAAATTTCCCTGAAAGGGGAATTTTCGTTATACCCTGTACCACCAAATTTTTAACTTAAATGCGCCTCCCCTGTACCTTACTGAAGAAAATGGCCACAAAATTTGTTACGGGGAAGAATAATTGCAACCGTAGAAGAATCAGTGACCAAGTAGATGAGGATGGAACAAAAAATTGTTTGGAAAACTGTGGTGATATGATGAAAACCAGCACAAGTGAGTACACAAAACAAATGAAAAAAAAATCATCGAAATTCCGATTAAAAAACGATAAATATCGGTGATATTGCCACCATGTTTAAACATTCAAGGATCAAGTATCGCTCTGATTCAATCAAACTTCACCAAGACACAGGGAAGCGACAAAGAAACAATGTTATGCAAAGCAAAATAGAGAAAACGTTATTTCTCTCGATTTTCATGAGGTGAACCACAAGGTGAACCACAACATATAAATTCCTCCAAAATACAAAGGATAAACGAATGAGGCTGGGCAAAACTCTTTTTTTTTTGCTTTCGTTTTTAAAATTTTTGTTGGTTTTCTTTTTGTAATTTTTTTTTTTGTTTTTTTATTTGTACCGTTAACAATATGCGGTTTTCCGGCCGTTCGAAAATTCCGTCTCGCCAATGGGCCCTGCCGATCCCTTCCCTCCAGTACCCCTCCCCTTCTTGGGGACGTAAATTGCCTGGAAACGAAAGGGACCGACAGGTCCAGAGGTTTGACAAAACCCAGCCGGTGCCATCCTCTAAAGTTCCAATTCAAATAATGCAAACTAACGTGCAAAAACAAATCATTCTGGGCTTAGTATATGCCCGAGTTTCTTGAAAACCTGTTTTCCCCCACCTTACAACTTCCCTCCTCCTGCACAGCCCCACTCCCCCTCGGTACCCGCAATCTTTCATGCGTGAAATCGCACCGAACCGAGGAATGGGACTGTATGTACAAGAAGAATTTCTGCGGCAAGATAAGGGTCAACAGTTTCTCAGCGAAACAGAAGAACGAAAATCCTTTGGAAGAAAGGACGTTTACAAATATGGGTACAAAGGACGTGTACAAATGAAATTCAAAATGAAACAGGTTAAAACCGAAACGCAGTTAAACAGTAAAGTTTAAAAACAGGTTGAAATGTTAAAATGATAAAAATGGTACCATTTTAAAAAGGTTAAAAACTGATTAAAACTGCAAGAAAAAAAAATCCAATGGTGGAATGGTTAAAACAGCTGAATCGGTGAGTAAAAACCGGTTAAAAGAGTAGAAGATGTGACTAGAAGAGGAAATACTGAAATTGGTGAGACAGCAGCACGTGTATTGATGACTAGTTGAATAGACATTACGCCAGATATTTAGGCTTTGCGCGTGGCCGTAGGTTGTAATGATGGCGAGCCATTTCAATTACCGATTGCCCATCTGATGTGGACTGTGGACTTTCGGAATCAATTTCAATTTGCTCAGTAGATGGCAATGCCTGTGAATCTGCTGTCCCGTGTGGTGACGCAACCAGTGAGGCATCAGAGCCAGACGAAACGCATCGGTCGACGTCGCCTGTCTCCGTTTGTTGCTGTTCATCGTTATCCTGCAAGGAAAGACACGAGAAAGCATCATGTGAGAGATGATGTTTCTCGCAGCCAGGAAGTGTTTTGAATGGATAAATCCTGTCAATGTTAAAAGTGACTCGTGGACCATTGTATCTCCACGGTTTCAAGACGGCGTTGTTCCGTTCGTCCAAACTTAAAATGATGTAAGGTGGCGAAAATATTGGAGCCGATTTGTCATGAAAATCAGCTTCAGCCTTTGATTTGTGAACCAGTTTTATTTTCACAATATCGCCCACCTTTAATGTAGGGACCCTATGCCGAGCATCGAAAGCTTTGGCATTCTTTTCAAATTGTTTTTGTGCTTGCTCCCTCACAAAATCGTAAATTTCTTTTCTTTCTTGGAGCTCTGCTTGCATGTCCATGGGAGCTTGAGCAATTTTTTCAGGGTCCAAAAGTTGCAATTGTTCGACCGTTAAAAGGTCTCTTCCCAAATAAACTCTTGCAGGTGAAAGACCATGTGCCTCGTGAATGTTGTGGTTTAAGGAGAGTTGAATATGTTTGATCTCCTTAACCCAAAGGCGATGATCGTCAGAAATGGCCGTGCGAATAATGTCCCGGATGCTACGAATTAAACGCTCAGTTGGATTCGAGCATGAATGGCCGGGTGCAGTGTAAATCACCTCGATTCCAAAACTTTTTGCCCACCTCCTGAAAGATGTCGAGGTATTGATTGAAGCTCGATCCAAAATCAAAGCTACTGGGCAACCAAATTGCGCAATAACATTTTCCTCCAGGATTTTTATGAGGTTCCTGGTCTTGTGATTTGGCAAAATGTTCAGCAAACAAAATTTAGAACGAACCTCCATGCAAGTTAAGAGACATTTGGTCTTCTTGCTATTTGCGAAGAAACAAACGTCCAAAGCCCACGTATCGTTTTGGACCTTGAGGTTCAAGCTTTGCATTTTGCCAAATGGTTTCACATTGGTGTATTTGGCCTCCTGACACTTTTCACAACACGAAACAAGTAATTTAGTGTCACGGCCCATGTTTCGCCAGTAAACAATATTGCGCAATTTTTCTAAGTTTTCGTGCATCCTGAATGATTTTGTGATTTCGATTCGTGAAACCTCGTAACGAATGGTTTGACGAATCGTTTAGGCAAAAGGATGACATGGCCATGAGCGCCTTGGTCAACGTAAATGACGCCATCCACAAATTTTGCCTCTTTGGACATTTTCAAAAGCCTTCTGTGTTTGGCTTTGTCCTTCTTTTCAATATCGGCCATCATTTCCTTATTTGCAAGCATAAACGAACTTAATTCTTGACATAGTTTGTCTTTTTGCTGTTCGTTTTTCAAGTCCTGCAAAGTAAAACCCATGTATTTTTGCATCTCCTTATCAGTGGAGACATGGTTTACGAAAATTGTGTATTCGATTGGAGGCTGATATAATGTATCCAGATTAAATTCATCCAATACCGGAACGGAACAACGTCTCTGTCTTCCTGTTCTAACCCGGTTTGTGCGTTGTGGCAGTTCGTATTCACTGACCTCACTCAAAATGAAATTTACCGTCGTGGCTCTGCCTTCCGGTGATTCAATTTCAAGCTGCTTTTCCTGTAAAGGGGTAGAAAACTCTTCCATATTTAGTTTAAAGGAAGGGTAAGCAAGAGGAACTGTACGGCTCATGTAATCAGCGAGCGTATTCTTGCGACCTTTAATGTGTCGAAGGGTGATTTTAGTCACCTGAAGTCGCAGAATCCATCTTGCAATCTTATTGCGCGGCATCTTCATCGAGTGAAGGAAGGAAACCACGGCGCTGTCGGTGTAAACGATGCAACCCTTATCCTCAACATATTGTTGAAATTTCTCAACAGCCAGAACGCAAGCATATAATTCTGCCGTTTGAGCATCCCAATTCCTTTGTGACTCTTCAAGTGTCTTGGAAAAGAAAGCAACCGGGAAATAATTTTGTTGCTCGTCGACTTGTGTCAAAACAGCCGACACGTTGCGTTTCGGGGAGGCATCACAAAAAATTACGTAGTCCAAATTTGGGTCGGGTAAATATAAAACAACCTTCATTGCGATGACCCTTTTGATTTTCTCAAATGCCTCCTGAGCCTCCGAATTCCAGGCCAATTTCTTTGGATTACCTCTCTTTAACTTGTGAAGTGGGTCCAAAATGTCCGCCGCGATTGGAATATGTGGCTGTAAAAAGCCAACGGCGCCGAGGAAACTTTTTAATTCCGTTACCGTTTTAGGCGGAGACCACTTCAAGAGAGATTCGACCTTTTCGTCATCTGGAATTCGTTTGCCCTCCGATATGATGCAACCCAAGTATTTCACGGTTTGCATGGCAATTCGACATTTGCCGTTCAAAGTAAAACCAGCGTCCTCCAAACTTTGCAAAACATCTGTTAAATGCTGGAGGTGGGTTTCAAGGGTGGGGGATGCAATTAAAATGTCATCCAAAAAAGCATGTGTGTAATCCCAATGCTTGCGTAAAATTATGTTAATGATTCTTTGAAAAAAGGGTGCGGAAGTAACAAGTCCTTGAGGGACACGATGGAAAATGTACTGAAATTTTTCATTGGAGAAAGCCAAGATGCGCTTCGTTAATTCGTCCTCAATCACGAGACTGTAGTACGCATCTTGAACGTCCAAAAGAGTTAAAAATCTATTTGCCCCAATTTTTTGAAAAATATCATCCGGACGTGTCATTGGACTGGCCACAGGTAAAATTCTCTCGTTTATGGCTCGGTAGTCCTGGCAAATCCTCCATTTCCCATTCTTTTTGGGGATGAGCACACAAGGCGAAGAAAACTCGCTGAAGGATTTTTCAATGATACCCTGTGCTTCCATTTTGTCGAGAATTTCCTGCATGATTTTTTGTTTTTCTGGGCTGAACTTGTATGGCGCTTTCCGAATGGGCTTATATGAATCCAGGCGAACTTTAAAGCCTGTATTATCAACTCTGCCCACCTCATCTCGGAAAAGATATCGAAAGGAGGACAGTAGATTACCAAAGGTTTGCCTCTGTTCGGCTGTTAAAAAGTGCCCAAATTCAACATCCGGGTTCACTTCAAGATCTTTATCCCCGCTCATATGAAACAATCGTGAGTCTGTCAAATTCTCTCGCGGGTTAAATGTTTCGGGATCAAATTCGCATGATTAATTTTTTCCATTGTAATTGTTTGAATGGACTTGTATTAATGTCATCATTGTGAAATTCCAGAACAAAAGGCCTCAGATTTTTCCCATCATTGTCAATTTCTTCCAAGGAATATGTGTGGCCTTTCATAGTGTATTGATTGCGCGGGAAATCTGTTTTTAAATGCATTGCGCAAATGAAATCTAAGCCCAAAATTAAATGCATTTGCAGGTTCTTGATCACGTAAAGTCTCGTGCGCACAGTGTGTTTATGCAGGGCGATTTTTATGTAAACAAACCCCAAAAAGGTGCATTCATGATTATCGGCCGATCGGATCTTGGCCGTGGGAAAATGGAGCGTATTTCTGATTTTGTATTGTTTGAAAAATTCCTCGCTGCACAGCGTAATTACGCTTCCGGAATCCAGCAGACCAACTGCCTTGCGAGAATTTATGGACACCAGTAATCCAGGGTAAAATTTCGGCCGAGTGCATACCGATTTATAAAGAGAAACGTATGAAAAACAGGAAGACATACGACCTGGTGAAGTTCCATAATCGACACTTCCCGATGACTCAAGGGCTTGTGTTGAGTCACATTGGCTTCTCGCAGTGTTGATGACAGCCGGAGACAGGTCGTCGTGGACGTCTGCGGATCGCCGGACTCCTCTGTCCTCTGCTGGTTGGTGACAGGCTAAATTGAAAAAAGGAGGAAGAGCGGTATCATTCCTCGAAGAAAAGGCAGCGGTTTCAGAATTATTCAATGTAGACATTTCAAAATGTGCCTTTTCTGAGCTCATTGCGTCTACTGACAATGGCTCGTTCTGTAATTTCCCGAACTCTGGCAATTTCCATTTACTGGACTCTCAGCCTGATCCAAATCGTGGGTTAACATTTCGGTTATGGAAAACTCGGGGTGGGGTCCTCCTTTGTTTGGACTACCCGCTTGTTAGAATGGTTGTTTTGAGAATGGCCCTCTCTGAAATGTTCATTACGACTTTTTGCGGCATTTTCATTAACTGGACCGTATTCCAAATCATATTTCCTCTTTCGGCAAATCGAGGAAACATGGCCCAATTTTCCACAGTACCCACAGTTAATGTCCTGGTACTTTCTGTTACCTGGTACTGTATTTGGTGAGGGACTGGGTGAATGCCTTTTTGAAACCTTTTCCGGCGACATCTTTTTGCGTTTAAAGCAAAACTCATATTCATGGCCATTTTTACCACAAAACGAGCAACTTATTGTCTGCTTTCTTTGCTCCTGGTGAAACTTTGTTGGTGGCGATTTAGCCTGCCGAATAGGAGCTTCGTTAACCGGTTTGATATGGTTAACAATGAACCGCTGCGCCGTGTAGTTTGAGTTCTGCTCAACCAGCAACTCTTCTGCAGCAGTAAGTTTGCGTAAGAAGATGGATATGTCATCCGATTCGGCAAGGCTGGTTAACATGCGCAATTTTGGATGGCAGTTTCTGTATACCTGCTCCATCAAAGTGCGTTGCGGCATGTTGTCAAACAAAATTTCACCAATGCGCGAAACTCGTGAAAAGAATGCCATGAAATTTTCACCATCTTTTTGCTTGCTCTGCAACCACTCGTTATTGAGTTTGCTCTTGTAGTCAGCAGAGTAAAAGACCAGCAAAAAGTTTTCTTTGAAATCGCCAAAGTTGCGAAGATGAAATTTTACAGTGTTGAACCAGCTTAAAGAATCACCGTCCAAAAATCGATTTATATGGTTGAAAAAAAGATGATCGGGCCAATTCTCCGATTTCAAAAGCGACTGCAATCTCTGCAAAAATGTCAAAGGACACTCGTTAGACTTCCCCGAGAACTTTGAAAAATTCAAATCTTTCAGATATTTTTTTAGATTAATGTGGCCATATGAGTTCGAACTCTGAAAAACAGACTGATTTGCGCAGTTAGCTGCCTGCTGGTTATAAACTGGAAAATCCCTGGAATGAGAACTGCGTGAAACATCGAAACTATGAGGACGATCAACAGAACAATGAAAAACATCAGGATGGGATGAAAAATTAACATTTCTTGAAGTCCCCGTTCGGGCGCCAAATAGCGTTTTTGAAAATTGACTGAAACTCTCGGTAGGTTTTCAGCACAAACTGCCTATATTCAACAAACCTTTGGAAATTCAACAAAATTGGTTAAAAGAGTGAAATGATGAAAGGAGAGTGGAACAAGTTACATGATGGTGAAAACAGCGGATAAAGGTTAAAATCAAAAGAGAAGAGGTGAACACAAATGAGAAACAAACACACTGATGGTAAACACACTAAAATCTGATGGCACTTGAGGTTTAGCACTGTGGGCAAAGCTGACAGTCTTTCAAGCGGCCTTGTCCTTTTTCCCTTCCCTAACCCCAGAGATGGTTAGAAAACAAAGATGACAGTTTTCAACTTAACTTTGTTTGGCGTGTTTGAATGCCGAACCCAAGGTCATGTTGTGGCGGGAACCGGTCTTGATGCCTCTAGCAAGAGCTGATAAAGTTGGTTTGGTGGATCTCGTGGATACCAGCTGGTACACGTGACTGGCAAGAGAAACAGGACTGTTGTAAGTCCCCCAAAATTACAATGAAAAGAAAAGGGGTTCACCCTTGTGATATTTGTTGTGTGAAAAATGGTTGCACCGTTGTGTCAACGAATTTGAGTGGTCCAAGGATTTGCCATTCACTTATTGGTTCGAACTGTTCAAGCATTCTCAAAACTTCACATCAGCTGTTTCAAGCTCTGTGGAAAGTGTGGGAAGACTCGAAAAAGAATTCGGTGATCATGCCCGTAACTGTTAATAATGTCGAACAAACCAAATTGCCTGAAAGAGTCCACTTACAGACAATTATTATTCCAAACCCGGAATTCGGAGTGCGAATTCCGCCAGACTGCAACTATTGGTAGCAAGGTTCTACAAAAACTTCCGTGAAAATTAAGTGCACCCTTGTTGAAAGTGGGTCTTTCTATTATTGGTGTTACTGAGTAACACTTGGGAGGAAATGGCTCAAATGTTTGAAATCCCCCTGGAACACTGTGTCAGCAAAACAAAATCAACGACTCATTGAAACTCAGCGTTACCACTTACCCCTGATAGAAGTTGGTTATTCTTCAGGGTTGCTTTACTGGTGCGATGTTGTTGCACGAAGGTGTCCGTGGCACAGAAGTTAGGGCGTAAGTTCTGCCCAAGACAAAGTTTTTAAAAGGCTATTAGCCAACAACAGTCCTGTTGCAGGGAATAGAAAGAGGAAAGTAACAGTGCCTAGCCCTATAAATTTTCACACTGAACTCGAGCCCGTTGCACTGGGCGTCTGCCTTTTCGTGCGGCAGGTTTGCGAATGAACTGCGAACATTTTCGCTGGCAACGGCTACAGTCCGCATTCGTGAGGCTGTCAAATCGGATCGTTATCAGCGATTACGACAAAAATGCCTGCAAAACCTGGCGTCAGTAAATGACGTGTGCATGATCACAAATTGTTATGTTTGAAAATAGCATCCCAGCTTGAGGTCAAATGCTGGTGGATGCTACACTTTGCAAGCACTGAGTTTGACTGATTGTAATCGCTGCATTTATTTGTGAACGGTTGACGTGACTGGCGACTGACGTCATACATTGGGACATCGATGGCTCGTTTGTGCCGGGTTTTATGATGAGTTTTTAGAAGTGTGTGTATTTGGGAGCGTACCGCAGGCCCTGTGACCGCGTTGGTGGTTGGAGGCTCAGTGGGCTGCAGCACATTTGGTTCTTTTGCCGTGCTATGTTCTTGGTAAATAGTTCGATTTGCCCCACGTGTTCAATTCAATTCAGTTCAAATTATCTGTATTTTTTGGGTTGCCCCATTATCATACATTCTATATGGTACAATCATCAAAATGTCAATCGAAAAAAGGAAACCATTTATCATTTAAATCACTACGAAAACGTATATCATAAAAACCAATATCGACAAAGAACAGTAAAAAACATCTTTTTGTTGACCTGGGTAGGTGATGAGATTTTCTCTATAAACAGATACACAAACTACAGGAGTCCTTTAGAGTGATGAAGTTCGAATTTCTGTCTGAGTCAGGGGATGTAGAGATTGAGTAATTCTGTTGCGGAGGATTTCCAAAGTCAGTGGGGGCTCGAAAATAGAGTGAGGAAGCTTGTTCCACTCCACCGACGTTCTATTGATGAAAGAAAATTTTCCAACATCTCTCTTGACTGGTGAGGATCTAACTTTGAACAAATGGTCATTACATGAAAAAAAAGTGGGCAACTTGATGTGTTTCATGCAATGTCCCCAACCTCCAGAATTTCTCAAAACCAGGAAAAATGATAGAAGCCTCTGAACTCTCCTGCGTTCGGCGAGTGTGCTCCAACCCAATTTCTCAATCATGGCGGACACGCTACTTGTTCGCTTGTAGTCCCCAGCAGTAAAACGTGCCGCTCTACGCTGAACCTTTTCTAAAACTTTACAGAGCGATGTCAGGTAGGGATCCCACACTGTTACCGGCAATTACCGGAGGTGTGGCAGGAATGATGAGTGATCGTTTATCAAACCGGGGATCAACGACCTGGAAGGTGCACCTGCACCAATGGGGTGGATGCTGGCCAACGGTCGCTGATTATGGGCCAAAGGAATGGCGTGTGGGGTCGAAGCACATGTTGAGTTTTGATGATGTGCAGTGGCCGAAGGTTTGTTTGGACTATGAGAAGCTCGGAGATTTGACAGAGCCTAGGTGCTAGGGGCGGAGAGGCTCATCCGTCAAGTCAATTAGCTCTCTGGTTCGAATGAGGCAATAAAATTAGTAATTCTCGCGGCGCTGAAGTTGATGAGCTCTCGGTAGGTTTAGGATGGGTTTGGATGACAAAGAGCTTGATGAACCCGCTAAGCGGCCACGTGCGCAGCTAGCTAGCGCACCAAATTCAATCGGCTTCTACTTGAGTGGACGAATGCACTTTCGTTTTTGTTGAAAAAATTGTCCAATATTTGGAAGGGTTTTCGTATGGCCACTTCGCAGGTTGCGTCACGTGTTGGGGCGCTGTGATTTGTGCACGCGCCTTCACCCCCGTCGGATATGCGATCTTGATGCGTTTGCATCCTGGAAGCGAGGAAAGCAGCCCATTTCGCGGGCTTGCAGACGCAAGATGCTTTGACTGGATTCAGTCCTGAGATTTTTGTCGCAGTCGCAGGCTTGGATGGGTCGCTCAAAAGGTTGTAATTCTGGTGGTTGACACTTTGGATTTCAATCTCAAAATGCGCAGTGGCAACTTGGTGATAACCATATGTGAATTAGCCCTCTTTTTGCTTCCGACTTGAGTACGCTGTATGAGGAAGCACGCCAGATGAGGACCTTGTATATCTGCAAAAATATACCAAATTGGTGGTTAGGCTGGTGTGCGGAAATAAGATTTCAAGCGGTCATCATGATCGCCGACTCTCCTCATGAAGCGAAAGCGACTTATCACAGATGCCCCTTTCGGTTGTCCAATGCCTGTGTGGCACCGGCGCAATAAACCTGAACTCACCTGTTATATGAATTGGGTGTAAAAGCTCATCTATGGATTTAGAGTGTTTGGGGTATTAAAATTGAGACTGGTTGAGCTAGGGAGAGAGAGAGAGGAAGTGAGGAAGTGAGAGAGAGAGTGAGTGAGTGAGACTGAGCGAGGGAGAGATGGGGAGAGAGAACGCATGCTGCAATGTCTTAAACATCAATCTCTGCCAAAAGGCCGCATACCATTTGAATGAAATCATCAATCCGCGATTTGTGGGGGGTTATAATTTCATTTTATAAATTGGTCTGCGCTGGGGCTATTGGAGGAAGGCTTCAACGGCCATGTGCAAAGTCTACCTGTAGGAGCAGCTTTTCGCAATAGTTACAAAGTTTAAAATCACCCGCCTTGGAGTTACAAAAGAGTGCCTCGTCTGTGGGGTGTCATTATGCCGAATTTGCTGTTGCGTGGGCGGGGAATAAATTTTTTTGGCTTGATCTGGAGCGTGATGACCCACGCGAAGACTGGCGAAGATCTTAGGGTAAAAGAAATGACGCAACTCGACATTGCGCAGCAATTTGGCAATTTGGTTTGTTTTGGGTGAAAGGGGCTTGGACCGGTTGATCTGTCCGAAACGCGGGTCGAGAAGTCGAGTTTGTTCGGGTGTTTTCTCCGGTTTTTAGGTGACACATATTGCATAGGAGCAAGATATGCTGTTGGTCTGTTGGAGATTGGAACAGCAGTGGATCTCAGATATTGGCTGTTGTGGTATTGGCGGTGCGACTTATAGGATGGGTATTCAGGTTGTCATGGTTGAAGGCTTCATCCGACCGGTGCATTATCAGACAATTTTCAGATGGCACTTCACGCGTTTGCAGTGCAAATAGAAGTTACAAGACCGGACCGTGGCTGTCATATTATTATTATTGTATGCAGCGAGTGTTCAGGGATGTGAAGTGTTGAAGGCGAAACACGCTTTTGTCCTTCCATCATCTGTGGAGAAGTCCACCGCAACTGATGTTTCAGTGTTCGATCATCATGGTACAAAAAACAAAAATGGGGTTTTTAAGACACAAATCATTGTTTTATTTGTTTTGTTTTGATGTTTCTGCTTTAATTGACTGAATTTTTTATTTAATTTTTTGATTTTATATTTCAATTGTTTTGTTTAATTGTTTTATCTGTTTTTTTGTTTTATTTTTGGTTTCGTTGATTTAAATCTTCAAATTACTTTAATTGTTTTGCCGTTTTTGTGTGTCAACATTGAAATATTTTTGACGCGTTCGTTTTAATTCTTATAAGCGCGTCTGATGTGCAAATGAAGAAAAGGCCAGACCGTGGCTGCCACATCATAATGGCGTGCAACGTATGTTCAGTGATGTGAGGTGTTGCTGCAAAACACGCTTCTGTTGTTCCATCATCTGTGGTCCCTGGTCCGCGCGATGTTTTAGTGTTCGATCATCTTTGGTTCAAATGAACGAAAATGGAGCTTTTATGTCACAAAACTCACTGTTTTGTTATTTTGCTTTGATGGTTTTGACTTAATTGATTCGTTTTAATGGTTTTGATTGTTGATTTACATGATATGGATGTTTTGGTTTGGGTGTTCATTCTTTTGCAACCTGTGAAATATCAGAAAAAGTGTCCGGACCCTGTCTCTCTTGCCCGCTGAAGCACTTCCTGCTGACTCTCCAACTCGTTTCTTGACAGGATGAAGTTGCTTTACGCATTTCGCTGCCGAGTCTGGCTGTGGCTCAGATTCTTCAACTTGGGGAAGAGAAGAAAAACGGTAATTTAGGGTCACCGGGGCCGGCCCCTTGATGGCCCGGGTGGGTTTCCCTGACGAGCGTTGGGTTCACCATTGATCATCTGGTTGCTGCTTTGGCTGTGGCGTTGGCTGCGTTGAACACTCCAGGAGTCGTCAATCATGTTCAGGCACAGTGGGCTGATTGCTGTTGGTGTGGCTTCTGCATCACGGTCTCGATTCGACTCATCCTTGCTCGTTTGTTCTTCGGCGATTGAGCTGCACTTGCAGTTGCACTTTGATCTGGGACTCAGCTGAGACTGTAGCCGAGTGTCTGAATGAGGCTGTCGATCTGTTTCTGTTGTAGGTTGACGACTTCCAGCAGTTGACTTATTAGAGCACCCTGTGCCATGTTGCTAAACGAATAAAGAATTTTGCGAGCAGAAAAAAGGGAAAAGGAGGACAAATTTGGAGGATGACAGTCAAATGTATTCCAGAAGTCCTGCGTTAATTAGCGAAAATCCGAGTTAAGCGAGAAAAGTGAAGAACAGAACAGAAAAGGGAAAAAGGAGAACAAAAGATACGTGACGGAAAAGATGAAACAATTTTCAATGAAACTTATTCACAGTTTCTGACACTTGATATTCGAGTTTATAGCAACGGAATCATTCATGCAAATTCCTTTGCAGAAGATAGAATTCCACAAAAGTCCGTGTTATTCAACGAAAAGAGAGAGGAACCAGAAATGACAGAACAGGGAAAGGAAATTAAAAGTTAAGGAAATTTGCCAAATTTGAAATTTCAATCAAAACTTATCGGCCGCCTTCGTTGCTGGCAGTTGGATATGTAAGCTTCCGTCTTCTAAATTCCTCAAATTCCTTTCCAGAATAATGGCCGAAGTCACCACAATGGACCAAAGGATTTGAATCCACAAAAGGCGCAGAGCAATAAAATGACCTTTGCGTTGAGCACAGGCACACAATTCCCAACCGTCGTTGCCGAACGCAGAACAAGTTCACTGCAGCAACCGAAAGATTTCTGACCATGGTGTTGTTCTAATAGATTTGGCATTGAGGAAACCTCCCACTATTATTGGTCGACGTAAAGTCTTCCTATTCAAAAATGCTGATCTTGAGGGGATGTCTGCTTACCTGCAGCATCAATTTAGTCTCTTCGAAGTGGTATCAAAAGTAACCCCCGACATAAACAAATTGTGGAATCTCTTCACAAAAATGACCCTGAAGGCAATGGATATGTTTGTACCAACCAAATCTGTAAGGGTATCAAATTCTACAAAGTGTCCCTGGCGAACTAAGGATATGATATCACACAAAAGGAGGCTGCGTGCTTTATTCTCCAAACGCAAGGTGTCTAGTTGTCATTTGGCAGCCTACAAATCTGCCCTTGCTTCGTACAATGAAATCAAGAACGGGGCTTTGGAGCAGTATCTCCTTTCTCTGCAGCACAATGTTTCTGCTCCCAAAAACTTTTGGCGATATAGCAAATCACGTCGGGGAGCTTCAAAGTCTGTTTCCGCTCTTAAATCACACACTGATGACCAAATGATTGTAGATCCATTAGGCAAGGCAGAAGTTCTCAACCGCGCTTTTGCGGGTGTATTTGTTGATGACGGGGTTGCACAAATTCCGCCAGGGCCCATTTTCTCCAGTGGAATAACGCCGCAAATTAGTGAAGCTATGATCATTGATCGTATAAAGACAATGAAAAGTAATATTTCCGAGGGCTCCAGCGTAGTTAGTGTTAACCTCTTAAAACTACTTCCTTGTGTTTTTGCAAAATTTTTGTTTGTTATTTTCTGTCTCAGCTTGAAGGTTGGGGATGTTCCGCTTGCGTGGAAGAGGTCAACGATCGTACCAATCTTTAAAAAGGGTGATAAATCTGACGCTTTGAATTATCGTCCCATTAGCCTCCTTGATACATGCTCAAAATTGCTCGAATTTTTCGTAGCAGCTCACATTCGAAACTTTGTTGAATCCAACCTTTTCTTTAACGGGGCCCAGCATGGTTTCCGTCCTGGTTATTCTTGCGAAACCCAACTGGCCTCCTTCACGCAGGAGTTATCAATGGCCCTGGACCGTGGCAAAAGGGTTGATGCTGTTATGATCGATTTTTCCAAAGCATTTGACGTGGTGAGCCACCCCATTCTTATGAGGAAGTTAGCTTACATGGGCCTTGATGGTGTGTCCCTCCGCTGGTTACAGGGATATTTAACTGGGCGAACCCAGGTTGTTAAGGTTGATGACGTCCTCTCTGACCACCTACCCGTAACATCTGGAGTGCCCCAAGGTAGTATTCTGGGGCCCTTACTGTTCTTGATCTTCATAAATGACATAGCTGGCACTGTTAAGTCCAAAATAAGGCTGTTTGCTGACGACTGTCTCATTTACTCAGAAATTGACAGCTCTTTGGACTCTGACAGACTGCAAGCTGATTTGTCAGCAATTGAAGACTGGTGCGAGACCTCTTCCATGAAGTTGAACCCAACCAAATGTTCGCTCATACAGTTTTGTTGTAGTTCGATTAAAGTTAATCCTTTTGTGTATGTTCTGTGTGACCAACCATTATCCCCGCAACCTTTTTCAACGTACCTGGGAGTTATTTTTGATCGCAAACTCGATTGGTCGAGGCAAATTGCAGCCGTGTCCAAAAAAGCAAATAGTGCTCTGTATTTCATTAAAAGGAACTTTAGGAAGTGTCCCGCTAAAATACGTGGAATTGCCTATCTTGCCTTAGTTAGGCCTATTTTGGAGTATGCATCGACTTCCTGGGGACCCCATTTAGTTTGCAAATCTGCGTCGTTGGAACGCATCCAGCGCCGTGCCGCTCGCTTTGTTGTTGGAGACTATCGAAGGAAAAGCAGCGTGTCCACAATGATTTCTCAGCTTGGTTGGCCGACATTGGCTGCCAGGAGAAAATGTCACCGGCTATTGTGCCTGTTTCGAGTGCTTTGCGCGACTGGGGGGTGGGGGGAACTGCTTGAGTTCATTCACTCTCCCTCATTTTACGGCAGGCATGATCACCCTTTCAAGATAAGGCCTCTCTCCTTCAAAAAAGATGTTGGGAAATTTTCCTTCCTTTCGCGTGCAATCGCTGACTGGAATGTACTGCCCTCAACAGTGTTCTCCCAGCCATTGAGCATACCAATTCTTAGGAAGAGATTTTCCAACCTGCCCAGCTCAGAGAGTTCTGAACATGGGTGAGCTGAACGGTATGCACTCATTAGATCCTTAAGTCTATCTGCTCCATTCACTGATAATTTAAATCGTTTTGATCAATTAACTTTTCAATTTCCTCCATGTTTTCTCCCAGCGTCAGTTCTTTCCTCTTCCTTGTGTATGTGAAAATTTGTTGTATGTGTATGATAATGGGGAAACCCATAAATACAATTCAATTCAATTCAATTAGAGGATCTTTGACCCTTTAACACAGGCAAAAGCCCAACGGTTCACTGTGATGTGGAGACAGAAGCGTCAATTTCACTTCACTTTTCTCGTCCAAGCACAAGACCCAAAAAATTCGGCACAGCGCAATGACCAGACGAATAATTGTCACTTCACTCATCTCGAACAAGCACAAGACCTTTAAAATTCGGCACAGGGCAATAACCAGACGAATTGCTCGCGACGTCCGTTCACTCTCGCTCCCAGAATGGCGGAATCGAACTGTTTCACCTGGACATTGAGGTGGATTTTGATGGATCCGTGATTTGGGTATATTTCTCGTCAACGGTAAACGAGACATGGGTGAATTTTTGGTAAATAATTGTTCCAGCTGGATTATGAAGTGGATCCGTGATTTTGGTTTGCACCTTGTTGTTAAATGCAACGAACGACATGGGGAATTTTTGGTGCTTTGCACTTGTTAGGCAAATTTGGCGATTTTTTTCGAAACACACGTTTCAACACATTTCGTCCCTTCGTTCCATTTCCCCAAATTTTTCTCTTCGCAGGTATACTCCCCTGCAAACAGAGTTTCACTTTTCTTTCAGGTTTTTTTTTTCAATTTTGAAAGTGAAAAATTTGCAGAAAATTTCTGCAAAATTTCTGCAAAAAATATGAACAAAATCTGAAAAAAATGTCCCAAAACCGTTTCAGTTTTGCTTCACTTTCATTAAGTTTTTTTTTACTTTTTCGGTGTTTTACAGGTGCCTCCATGCATCTTCCCCACTTTTTACCTTTTATGCACTTTGGTTAGGGGTTTTTTAAAACATCTGATAGGCATTTTTTCACCTTCTTGCAGATAGTTACATTTTTCTGGTTTCATGTCTATTCAGCTCAAGATGTTATTTTTCTATAACACCAAACACCGCAATGGTGAGATCGGATCATGTAAAAAGGACAACTCCATGGATGCATATCGCAGTATGCGGGCTCAATTCGGGCATATGTTTCATGCAACTTCTGAAACCGAAATGATGATTTAACTTGTCAATTTATCCTTCACGTGGCTGACCAAATGGCATTATGTGTCTGATAATGATGGTCCTCAAAGTGGTGGGCATGGTGGGATTTGTGGTGAGCATGGTGGATTTGGCAAAAACATAGAAGAGATATACCAGAGAGACTGGCCAATTGTTTATGATCTCATTACAATGCGCTGCATTTTGCCATTTAATCGATGGATTGTCTCAGATGCGACCAGTGGTGCCATCTCTCATAATGCGCTTTCCCTGCAAGAAAAGTGAAAAATAAATGCAAATTATTTTCATGAAAAAAATTGAAAGAAAATTTCAGATTTCTTTCAATTTGAAATTCTGGAAAGTGAAAAAAAAGTGAAAAAAGCATGAAACTTGATTTCATATTTCACTTTTTCATATTTCTTGCACTTTTCTTCTGCAGTTTTACACTTATTATTGTTTGCTGGGTCGCAGGCAACAGCGCCTGAACAGATACTGGATGATTTTTGTAAGAGAACAAAGAAGATCGATTGAGACGAAACTCATGTTGCAAAAAATCACCGAATTTGCAAACGCAGCAACAAAAAATTCGCCCGTGTCTCGTATGTCGATTTTCAAAATGAATAAACAAAAACCACGTTCCAACAAAATCCAATTCAAAATGCAGATGGAACAGCTTGCGAAATTATGATTCGCCCAAAAACGGCGCCACACAAAACTAAACTGGCCACACTTTTTATCTTCAACCACCAACCTGCATCAATTTGAACTGCTCACCTCTTCCACTCTGGACTCTGGGTGACATCTGACCAATATCAATCATACGAGATACGTCGCGCATATCTTTGGCCGCACAACAACATCAGTGGAAATCTTCCAGGTTTCCAATGATGCCGACCAGCGTTGAGGTAAGAAATACTCGAACAGCCACATTGCATCAAGGTGGCTTTTCGGTTGGTTCCATAATGTGCCCATATTGATCCTTGTTTTGCCCAGACTGCATCCAGATTGCTGCAATCTGGCTGTGAAGTCTGCCCGAGTCTGCGGAGAAAACGCAGCCCATGCATGGGCGCAGTCTTGGGGATTTCTGGCAGGCAGGATTGCACCCATCTCCAACCCAGACTGCTGAGTTCTGCCAGCTGCACGGCACCTATTCTCATTGTTGCTTGGGAAACCTTCCTGGACTTTGTCGGCCATTCTCTGTGTTCTGGGAGCGGTCCCCTATTTTCGCTTGACCATAGCCCATAAATGGCTGACCCTGGGAAACCGCTCAGGTTTGTTCCTCGAGTTTTCGGCAATGTATCCGATCTGATTCAGGGTCCATTTCCTATCCGGCCTATTTCTGAGTAATTTAGGAAGAAATTGCGAGTCATTCTACCATTCAAAGGGCCAAAATGGTGGAATGGGTGGGTCCTCACTCCATTTAAATTCTGCAATTTTTTTTTTAAATTATTTAACTGGGGACGGAGTCCCCCCGCCGTCGCACCGTGGACAAAAGTCCGGTGTCAAAAATAACAAAAAAAAACAACCAATGCCGTCGGAGAGATGCAACAATTTGTGGCGTGTATTTCAACACCAATTCAGTCTCATTTTTGACAAAGGTATTTTAGCCAAAAAATTGATCCCATATTCCGTTAGTGCAGAGGATAAACGCCCGATGTTAGATAATGATGCATGGCGTATATCAAATGTTTCGTGTCTTGTACAATCAAACACAGACAATAGACCCCACATGGTGGCATTGTCAGGCAGGTCAAAAGGTCAAAACAATTTAACAAACACATTAAAATAAATTGTGGGCAACGAACCTTGCAAAAGTTTTGAAGATGCTGCCAGAGATTCCAGAGACAGAAATGGATGTCATGTATTGTATGCACAAAGTAAAGCCAAACCAACAGGCATTTGCATTGAAACAATCAAATGGATGAAATTGCCCTAAGAGTAAATTGATGGAGAATGGGAAGAAAAAGGGGGGAGAAGAATTAGAAAAGCTATCTGCGAACCCCTGCCTACTTATTTTTAAAATCGAAGCTGCAGGAAGAATCTGACCAGCAATGATGTAAATATGGCTCCAAGTAAGCTGCCCGAAAATTTGCCTAGACCATAGTTAGATTCTCTATTTTAGTCCGAACAACATTGTTGAAGTGGCCCTCGGAAAAATTGAGAGCATCCATAGGAAGTTAAAGACGATTCCACAGAAAAAGGCTGCTGTGAAAAAACGAGTTTCTGTCTATGTTTTTGGAAAGAACAGGAGGAACGAAGGACAGAAAGTCGCTTGCTCTTGTAGAGTTGTCGTTTGGGGTAAGATTCCATGGTCCGTCACCCCAGCCTCCGCGTTCCAGAATGCAATACCTAAATGCTGAAAGGCCATGCAGGACTCTCTCTTCTCAAGAGAATCCCATCCTAACTCATTTAAGAGAGACGTAACGCTCGCGTCAAAGCTAAAGTTGCCAAAACGAATCTTGCAGCTCTCCGCTGCACAGCCTCAATTGCATCAATGTGACATCCTTGGAAAGGTGACCAGGATGTGGTTGAATATTCTAACAATGACCTAACAGTTGACATGTATAAAATAGTCTTAATGCCTAGAAGCATAACTATAGTTCCTAATAAGGAACTTCAATTGATTTGATGCTTTTTGCACAATCTTTTTAATGTGTGGAATCCAGCTCATTCGGAAGTAAAAAGCAATCCCAAGTATTTTATGATTCTGGCCTGCAAAGAACTTTGGATCCTACCTTGTAGTCATACAATGCAGGCGATCGGGAATTTGAAAAAGACATAATGGATGTTTTGAGGCTTTATACCCATGCAGTTGGCATCACACCACTCTGCAATGGAGTCCACATCGGTCTGCAGAGCAATGAAGTCCTCATTGAGGATATGACCCTATAAACAACGATGTCATCCGCAAAAAGTCGGATTCTGGACTTAATTGCGGAAGTCATGTCATTAATATAGATAAGAAAAAGTAAGGGACCACAAACAGATCCTTGTGGGATGCCACTCGTAACAGGGATAATATCGGACAACTCCCCATTTAACAGAACCCTGAAATGCCTATCAGTAATGAAGTTTGAAAGCCATGTGAACAAGTTTTCAGGGATATTCAACTTGGCCAATTTCCTGCAAAGTAGAGGTATGGAGACCCGATCGAAGGCTTTAACCAGGTCTATAAATACAGCATCTATTTGTGTTGAATTCCCTAAGGCCACTGAGATCTCATGAATAAAACCGGTGAGCTGAGTTTCACAAGAATATTTGGATCTGAAACCATGCTGACCATGGAAGAAAAAGTTTTGACCCTCAAGCAAGCGATACAAGTAACCAGCAACGATTTTTTCCATCAGCTTGGCACAAGAGCTTATCAGGCTAATAGGTCTAAAGTTTTCAATTGACAGAGCTAAACCTCCTTTAGGAAGAGGCTTAACTATGCTTTGCTTCCAATCACTTGGAATAATGTTTAAAGTTAATGACATAGAGAACAATATAAACAAATATTTTGATAACACATCCCTGTGGTTCTTTAGAAATACCATTGGAATGCAGTCAATGAGGTCAAAAGTTGAATTATTGCTAGATTTAATTGCATAAAGTACAGAGCCATCAGTCAGCACATCAGCATCCCTCATGAAATTTATGGGTTGCTGATTGCAAGTGAATCCAGAATCTGGTAATGAAACAGCACCCATATGTTCACGGACCTTCAGTGCAAAAGATGCCGGATCATTACCTTCTCCACAGTTGACAAGGGTCTCCAATGTAGAAGTTTTGCTGTGATGAAATCTCCAAAACTGTTTAGTGGAGATCACATCATTGACAGCCAACACCTGAAGAAACTTTCTCTCTGTCATGCAGTTCCCATTGGTAGTCCTTTAAGGCGAAGGAATACTGGGGAAGTAACCTTGGCTCCAAAAGGCAGTCCTGGAAAAGCTGTTGGAGCCGCAGATACTTTGAGCGAAGTCCAGGTGTGTGAACCACACCGTGAAGGAGAAGACACGACAAGTTATGATCTTTTTCTTTGGTATAAACTTTTCTATCACAAAGCTACACAGTGATTTAAACTCAGCCCAAAGCTCATCCACTTTGAAACAAGTGTCTCCAAAGTCTAGCAATGCAAAGTTTAGGAACCTGTCCACAGCCATCCTGTCGTAAGCATTAAAATTTAAACTGGCCCTATTACTAACTGGGGTTGAAGTCAAAGAAGGAGGGGAGGCACAGTCAACTGAAAATTCAGCAAATATCATCAAGTGGTCACTAAGACCAGCCAAGGGATGGATATGCCGAAGCTCAGATTTGGGCAGTGGAATATCAAGTCAATGGTGGAACCCTCACTCTCTGAGTGGATGGAGCTCCTTGGCCGAGTTATAAAATCAACAACCTGTTGAAGGGAGAGCCTATCAACTAGCCTTTGTAGCCCATCAGGGAAAACCTCTGATCCTGAGGCTGGAGCATCAATATTGAAATCGCCTAAAAGAAACACTGGCAGATTACAACCAGGGTGGGCACGAAACATGGGGGAAATGGAGTTCAGGATTTCAGTGCAAATCCCAGTGAAGCAATCTAGGGAAATGTTAGGGGGTCGATACAACATTATGATTATGGTTGGTGGAAAGGAAGATTCTAAGGACACAATGATTAGTTCAGATGCCTTGCTTATGTGGATGAGTCGTGGCCGGAGATTTTGTCGCACACCAAGGAGGACACCCCCTCCAAGTCTCGAGCGATCCCTGCGGAACACAGCATAATCACTCGGGAGAATGTCAACCTCGGAGCATGACTCATCCAGCCAGGTCTCAGCAACAGCAACACAGTCTATGTTGGGAGAATCAAAAACAGGATGAAGAGCCCGCGGCGTTTGCGGAGCAAGCACCGGGCATTGAGCAACAATACTGCCAATCTGAACTTCAAACGATTGAATGAGCTGTCTGTACATGGAGATATATGGATCTCGGATTCTGACGGCAAGCTTAAATCCAAACACGGGTTTAAGCTAAAAAAGAGTTGACTGATTGCACCAGGCCAGCAGCCACCCTGGAAGCGCCTTCATTGGAATAGTGCAATGCATCAACCGAAATGCTGGACTTCTGCAAACCCCTCAGATCGAGGAAGTTCACATTAACAAGATTCCGGCAGTACAGCAAAAGGGAGTCGTTCAGTTTCGCAATCTTTGCCGACAACTCACGATTCCCTGGTCTTGGAGGGATAGAGCATCTGTTGATTGATCCTGATATACCAGGGTATGCCAGACTTAGAGTAGCATTCAGATACCCGATCAACCGGGTGAAAGCAATGAATGTGTCTGCAACAGAATTATGCTGCACATCCACCTCCCCGATCACCAGGTTAATCAGGGCTCTGTGCTTTCCGGATAGGCAGGTCAAACAATTCCTGAACAAAAAATATGCTCCAGGTATAGTAAGACCACCTCTCCACCTGGTATAGCGCAAGCATCTGCCAACCGACGTGAACCCAGGGTACAAACGCCTCAGATTAGAGTTTCCAATGGTGACGACATCCCCATTAGAAACTGAAGCAGATGAAACCGGGCCTCCTGCAAGCTGTGATCCAGCTCTATCTCCGAGAGTGGGAGTGGATAGAGCGGCCAGAGGCAGAGGTGACCCGGAATCAGCGCTGCAGTTGTTCAAATTTTTTCTCTGAGAGCAGTCAGGAGGAGGCTGCATACAATTAGAAGAACTCGAAGGACCACGTGAAGATGCTCGACTGTCCAAGCCTGAGATAATAGCTTCCAGTTTTGCGATCCTCGATTTCAATTCCTTTATCTCCTCCGACTGCCCGCAGATTCTGCAACAAAAAGGCACATTTCCAGCGTCAGAAAACAAGCACGTTAGACCCGACGCCGCAAAAGAAACCCAATCCAGCCACTTGTCGCACTGTATCCACTCAGGCGTCGGATTGGACTTCTCTTTTTTGGTTTTATTCACTGGTGTGCGTCTTGGAATTCGGGAATTGGAACGCGAAGAGGGGGGTGGACCAGGATTGAGCTCCACGTCACCACAGCAAATCAGAATAGTGCATACGCATACAGCCAATTTCAGCGGAACAGCTTTTGAAGAAGAAAGTTTTATGGAAGAAAATTGATGCCCCACTACGAAATAAGAAAGTTTGTTTCTGTGCTTGGAGTGTGATGGCTGCTGGTTTCCACTGCTTTTTTGATCCCACGTCGCTCACTGACGCATCCAAACAAAGACCATGACAAGGGTCGGCCCAAACGACAAAGATCAAAAAATAAATAAAAAAACACAGAAAAACCGCCCTTGCCACAGGCTGCCCAGAAAAATTCCGAATTTTCATCCCTCCCAGAGCACAAGTTGCTCAGCTTCGCCAAAATCTCAGAAGACAAGACAAGACAAGACGTAAGGTATGATGCCTTCTTTTCGGCAAAAACCCACAACCTAAAATTTACTCGACTAAAAAGACAAAACAATTATTGAAGAAAAACATCTTTCACTCACTCACAAATCCCACAACACAACAAAATTACATACCTACATTATAGAAATACCTAACACTATCTAGCCCAACTCAAACTTGAACCACACAGCAAAACATAAGTTTAAGTCAGGCCTACCTACCTACCTAACGACAAAAATGAATGAAGCGAAACAGAAAAACTTAGCTTTGAATTTTAGCTGTGAAATTTGCTCAGCGTCAGATCAATCATCTCCGGGCTAGGTGTCATCATTGCACATCCTTCGTCACTCACTCAGTGCCATCTCCGGAGTTCGTCAGACATCCCCCTCCACAACTGTCCAACCGTCGCCCCTCCCATCCGGAATCATCAGAAAGGAAGATCACGGTACCTATCTGTCAGGCCTCCCTTTGTTCACCTTGACGTTCGTAAATAATCTAAAGAAGGAAGAGAAAAAGAGAGAGAAGAAATTAAATAAGAGAGAGGAAAATGAACAAAGGGAGGAAGCCAAGCAACTTCAAAAGAAGCAACTTAAAAAAAGAAGAAAAAGGAAAAGAAATAAAGATGACATAAAACAAAAGAAAGAGATAAAAATGCAAAAAATGAAATAAAGATGAGAACGTCCCCTTTCCGGTGCACTACAACGGGGGGAAGGTTCGCCTTGTGTCAGTCACGCGGCGAGAGCGCTGTCCGGCAAAGGCTCGGTTAACTAGCGCAGGGAGTCACGGAAGACAAGACAAGACAAGACAAGACGTAAGGTATGATGCCTTCTTTTCGGCAAAAACCCACAACCAAAAATTTACTCTCGACTAAAAAGACAAAACAATTGAAAAAAACATCTTTCACTCACTCGCAAAACCCCAGCGCAACACAAAATTACATACCTACATTATAGAAATACCTAACCACTATCTAGCCCAACTCAAACTTGAACCACACAGCAAAACATCAAAAAATGCAAACAGACTGCTCCTTCACAAACATGTTCATAGCTCCTCTTGCCCTGGAATCTAAGATAAGTTTAAGTTAGGCCTACCTACCTACCTAAAGACAAAAAATGAATGAAAGCGAAACAGAAAAACTTAGCTTTGAATTTTGGCTAAATCCTTCCTCATTTGCTCAGCATCAGATCAATCATCTCCCGGGCTGGGCATCGTCATTACACCCATCGTCATTACACCTCCTTCGTCATCCACTCAGCGCCACCTCCCGAGCTCGTCAGACATCCCCCACCACAGCTGCTCGTCCAACTGTTCACCTTCACATTCGTCAATAATCTAAAATAGGAAAAAAGAAAGAGAAAAAGGATGAAGGAAGGAAGCAAAGCAACTTCAAAAGAGGCAACTTTTTTTTTCAAAAGAAAATAGAAAAGAAATAAAGATGACATAAAGAAATGGGAAGTTGAAAGGAACAAACGATGCAACAAAGTGAATAAAATGAAATAAAGATGAGAACTTCCCCTTTTCAGTCACTACAACGGGGGAATGGTTCGCCTTGTGTCAGTCACGCGGCGAGAGCGCTGTCCGGCAACTGCCGGTTAACAAGCGCAGGGAGTCACGGAAGCACCAGCGGCGTTCGCCAGCAGTACGCACACTCCCTCTTCCCAGCTGCGTGAAAAAGGTTTTGCACTGACCACGCAGTGGGGGGCCGCCAACATGGGCCGCCGTCTCCGGGCAGGTTCCCGGCTTAGGTCTGGGCATGGGTCCCCGACCCGTTCCCAGACCACATCTTCATCAACCCCATTGCAATGCCCCAGATCGGGTCCGTTCTCAAATGAAAAAATATGAAAAAAATAAAACAGACCAAAATTTTGAAGGAAAGGTAAAAATAGAAAAAAAAAAAAAAA